>OMMV01100712.1:0-12723 GCA_900302635.1 Chatrabus melanurus
TGTGAAAAAAAAACTGAAACATTCCAAAAAAAAAAAAAGAAAAAAAGAAAAAAAAAGGAGCGTTTAATTGAAAGGATTCAGTTTTTTTTTTACTTGAGAAATCATCATCAGCACAGTATGAAGTTCATTTGTTTCCAACAATTCAAAACCTGCTTTAACAAACCATCCAGTGCTCAGGAACCACACCACAGAACCTCCAACTGGATGGTCATCAAAACAAAATGGCACATGAAAGCGTTGGAAAAACAAACAAACAAAAAAAAACCAAACATTAAAAATACGAGTAAAACGGGGGATAATAATAATAATAATAAAAAAACAAAGTTCATTTCATTGTAGTAAGACTGCTGGTGGCAGTGGACGATTTAAAACTATATACACAGCGCACAAAATCGACATCTTCAAATCACAAACTACACAAAACATTACAACCCAGGTGTGAGTCCGTCCGTCCGTCTGTCCGTCCCACAGCCAGAATTAAGAGGCCATAATATCTGATGTGTGGCAGAATCCCTTAAATAAAACATGCAGTACAGACGGCAGGAGCTCCTTAGTGTGTGTGATGTCATAAAGTCTGCAGCAGGTTGTTGTTGTTTTTGTTTGTTAATAAAAAGCATCATACTGCTCCTGAGATTCTGGGGGGGAGAGATTTTCGTTTTAGAACCACTGTGGGCTTCATATCCTGCAGCTGCTTCAGCATGTGCTCCGTCACGCCTGCAGCGGCTCCCTTCACCACGATCTTCACCTTGTTCAGCGACTTCACCTTCTGACGGTTGCTGAACTTGACGCAGCCGTCTCTGGCGTGCGGCGTCGAGGCGGGTTTTTTCATCACCGCCGGCAGCTCAATTTTACTCATCAGGGAATTTTCCACTTTATTTGATTCTTCCAGAAACTGTAAGAAGGACATTTCAAAGCCCATGGGTTTAAAAGAGGCCAGCGAGGCGCTGGGCTGACCCCCCTCCTGCGGCGGCGGAGCCGGAGAAGCACCGTCTGCTTCGGCGTCTTTAGTAGAAACATCGTCATCCTTGGCCCACCGTGACATTCTCCTCCGTTTTACGATTTTCTCCACAAGTTTCCTTGGACGTCCTCGTTTACGTTTTGGAGCCACTGATCCGTCGGAGCCCGGCTCAGAACTCTCGTCGTTTGACGGTTTGCCCTCCAATAACTCGGCGGGAATGGCGGGCGCCGTCCTTCGGCGGAGGACGGGTTTGGAAGAGTTGCTGTCGCTTCCTTCCTGCTCGTTGTCCGACAGCTCAGAGGCGTCGTCGCTCTTCATGGTGCTGGATTTGACGTACTTGCACAGGATGAAGCGTCTCCGCTGCTCTTTCAGGTATTCTTCGGGAACGCCGTGGTCCACGTAATGTTTGATGATGCTGCGCTTGGTGCGCACCACCAAGTCACAGTCCTTTATCATACACGGGTACTGAAAGGCAAACTGCTTGGTGCACATGGCCGAAGCTTCCGACTCGGATTTCAGAGAACTCATCCAGCAGTTGCTCTTCTTCTCGGTCACCCTCTTGGCGTCGCGTCCTCTTCGCACCAGCTTCTTGTTGCTCTCGATGTTTTCCTTCCCGTTGCTCGTCTTGTTTATTTGGTAGTTCAAAGTCTTGGCGTTCGGTTTCACGCGCTCTTCCATTTTTTGCTTTTTCGGCCTCTTGGGTTTGTAGATCTTGCGGTGTTTTTTCATGGCGTGCCGGAGGAGGTTGGACTTTGTGGAGTAAGCGCGGCCGCAGCCTTCCTGCTCGCACTTATACACGCGGTTTAAGACGGACAGCTTTAGGTCTTTGTGCTGCGTTTTCATGTGTTTCACGTACTTCCAGAAACCAGTGAAGGATGTCGTGCACTCCTGGTAGCCGCACGCCAACTTGCTGAAATTGATGCCGGAGAGCCGCGTGCCGAGCTTTTTCAGCGTGAACTCGTGGAGCTGGAGACAATGCTGCAGCAGGCTGCAGACATCTTGGAAAACTTGGGAACAGTCTTTGTGTTGACATCGTATTTCTGACACTGGGGGTATGTCGCTTTCTGGCTCTTTGTCCTCTTGTTCCATCACGTCATTGGGCCCCTCGCTCTGGTCCTGCTCCTTATTCACCTCCAGCGCCAACAGAGCGGACTGATGGACGGCTCTGTAATGGAGGATCAAGTTGTGCTGGATGGTGAAGGCCGCCATGCAGCCCTGATGAACGCAGCGATACGGTCTGTATGCACTTGAGTCAGTGCTCGTGTCTGATTTCTTCACTTTGGTCTTCTTAGGAAGGTCTAGAACTGGTTTCCCCATGGTGGGTTTGTCTGTGGACTGAGGCATGTTGGCCTGAGCGGGTGCTGGGAGGGTCTGGATGAAGGGGATCGACCCTTTTGTTAAGTGCGCTCCAGCGTTTGGACCGCTGGCGTACGGCGGGATCACTTTGGACTTCTTCCTCTGTGGGCCGTTTGACCACGGCACAGATCCAGGTCCTGGTTTCACTGACGGACAGAGTGATGGGAACATCTGGGGGTTTAGTGAAGTCAAACTCTGGCTCTGCGTGGACGCGGCCTGCAAAGGATGGATGACCGTGTTCGGCTGCAAGCTGAAGTAACTTCTGTCCACGTTGGGACGGGCGCTGAAATCAGGACTCTGGTAGAGGTGTTTCTCGGTTTCCTGCAGTGAACACGTGCTGTTCATCACTAGTGACGGGTTGGTGATTCTTGCCTGAGCTGCTGGAGACCGATTGGAGTTAACAGGCGGACTTTGAATCACGCCCAAAGCCTCGGGTTTGGTCTGTTTGCGCTTCATATCCAAAATGACCACTTCCTCGCTGGACAACCTGTGGACCGACTGGTAGTGAACGCGAAGGTTGGCGTTACGTGTGAACGATTTTGCACATTTGACACACTTGAAAGGCGCGTACAGCCCATACCGCTTTTTAACCATATTCACCATTTCAAGTGTGTAGTTGTGGCTTTTCGAGAGGTGCTTCCAGAAGGACTCACTCGACATGGTTCGAAACGTGCACGCTTTAGTCTCACACAAAAACGCCTTGTTGGACGCCGATAACGCCGACGATCTGGGCAAACTGCTCTTCGCGGTGCCCGACACAGTCGGTAACTTATTATTTTGTTTCACAGAAGTCGGCACCTGATCGGATATTTCTCGAACCAAGTCGAGTCTTTCAAACGCGCTCTGAACCTCCGTCATCCACTGCTGTTGGCTCGCAGAGAGCTGGGCGGGCTCGGGATCTGCGTCAGTCGCCGTTATGACGGTTGGGTTAAGTACCTCCTGTGAGGACGCAGTCTCTCTGAAACGAGTAAAGCTCTGCGTGCTCAGACGACCTTCAGTTTCGCCAGAGGACGCCAAGCTAATCCCAGCGTTTTTGTGAATAACTTCCGCTAAACTAGCAGCGTCGCTCTTTGTGTCGCCAGACATTTGATGTAGTCCAGAATTTTTGGAAGGACTGCACGCTGAGGCAAAAGACATTACGCCGCCGTCAGGGTCAAGCGAATGAAACAAGTTGTTTCTACGTTGGAAGTCGCCGGCCAGTATCTGGTCCCGCAGCCTCTTTTTAATTTCTTGCTCAGTGCCTCTCCGCTGGCTCTCGGACTGACTGACGCCTTCTGTCGGACTAAGCTGAGTATCAGGCATCAGCGTTGGCTTCACCGGGTTGGACTCTTTATCTGGTATCTGAATGTTGGACCCAGAACAATACCCGTCACCCAGGAGCCCCACAGACGACATGTGGTTTGAGGGAACGCTAGCAGACGCAGTGGACTGGTTTTCGTTAAGGATCTGACTAAGCAGCGGGTCGGAGAAGTCACTGGTGGCAAACGAATCAACGCCGGGCTGAGGATAATGGCCTGCACTATATGAGGGGTTGCCCGGCTTCATTTGGAGATTTTCGGTATGCTGTATGACCGAGTTTCCCGGCAAACGTTCACCAGCCACAAAGGAAGCACACGTGTTTTGGAACAATGGCTGCTGAAGATTTGATTGTACAAAAAGATCAGACATGTTGGATTCAGTCATGATTTGTTTAAGAATGTCGTCATTTGACTCCCCGTTCCCATACGATGGTAAGTTAGCTGGAGGGTAATTAGGAACGGGGGGATCTTTTGAAACTACTGAACCACTTGTTACTGACTGACAAGTCTTGGCCTGAAAAACTGCAGCCGGATTATAAGCTAACTGCGGCTGAAGAACGCTAACCGCTTGGTCTGAATTGAGGAGGTCCAGAAACGAGGCCGGCAGCTCCGTGTTCAGGTCCGACTCGTCAAACGGTTTGCAGGTCGATCGCTTCGACAAATGGCCTCCGAGAGATTTCGGACTGTCAAACTGCCTGTAACACCTGCAACAAACAAATTTACCGTCTTTTATAATGGCCGGCCATTTGGTCCTCCTGCTTTGTCTTTTGCGCTTTGTCTTTTCGTCGTCATTTTCAGAAACCACAGGCTGAGCTCCAGGAGGACTGGTACTATCTGACTGGGGGAAGTCTGACTGAGTCTTATTTTGGATTAATGGCTTTTCTTGGGGCCTCGACGTGGAACCTGAACTGCTTTCTATCTGGGATGTGTACAGCGGTTGTTGGAGACTCTTGGCTGGTTTCGATGCTTCTTTTGCCCTGTCCATGTATGACAGCAAAACTGACTGAGCTCTTTTTTCCATTGGTGGAGGATGCAGGGACACAGCCGCTCTGTTTAGTCTCGATCCCACCACCGAGCACAATGGGACTCCAGGAGGCAGGACTCCACTGGTAGAGTCTACCTGGGGCATCTTTTCCACACTGGATGAATAAACCTGTGAAGAGCTGCAGCTTTGGTTTTGTTCTTTTCCAGGGGCCAAGTGCCAATTTGGACTTTGCACACCTTGAGACTGGGCTGTCATTAACGGATTTGTGTCGCCTCCTAACTGCGAAAGAACAATTGGATTTAAGACATTTTCCATCAGCAGCTGAGCATTCTGGGTATTTTGGGTAGAGGATGACTGGGATGGTAGGACGGGGTAGTTTGCAGCAGCGTTTGTATAGGGAGACGGCTGGATAACATTCTGCCTCTGAAATCTAGGAACTGGTACTCTATTGGCCTTTTGGTTCTCGACCGAATTCGCCACACCGGGGTTTCCAGCTGACGATGTCCTCGCCGCTGTAGTGTAGGTCACCTTGACTTTAGCTCGAGTGACTCTCCATGTCTCATAGAACTCCGGGTGAATGGCTTTCATGTGCTTGGCGACACTTCGGTAGCAGCTGTAGTGCCTCTTGCATGTTTCAAATGCACAGTGATAGCGCTCCCTCTGGCCTGGAGGGGGGCCTGCGTTTGCAGAGGAGGTCACAGAGTTCTCCGATCTGTTCGCATTTAGCATCAAAGGAGCAACTGTCGGAGGAAGCGGTTGTGACATTGCTGCATCTACGGCATTCTGTGCCAAAGCAACCGTTAGCAGGCCGTTACTGCACGTGGCCTGTTGTCCTGGCAACGGTAATTTGGAGTCAGTGTTACTTAGCGATACATTATTTACTTTACTTGGGAAGGTTTGTAGTTGGCCTTGTGAGTAACTAGTACTACATGAATGTGACAATTCACCTAGATTTGCTGGATATTGAGGTACTGGTTGAGTCTGTTGGGCCGGTTTTAAATAGCTCAAAGAATGACCGCCGAAACCGACTCTATGTTGGGAAGGATCGGGGAAGTAGGACTTAACAGACTGAATAACGGTATTATCTACATTCTCCGTCTGACTGGCTGAAAAAGGCGTTTGTGGTTCGCGTTTGACCTTCTGCTGTGCCGGGGTTTCGACAGCCGTCTGTGACGACTTCAACAAACTCTCGATAGACTCCGCCAACATTCCACAGTTTGAATATGCATCACTTCCACCGCTGCAGTTCCTCAACTCTTCAGAGGGCTCCTCTTTAACCGGCGTGTGACCAGAAAGCGTCGGTGCAGCCACAGATGGGCCAGGGTCGGTATTTTGTGACACCTGTTCTGAAGACGTTCCCTCTTCCTCAGTATTATGGCCCTTCTGGTGCAAATCCAGCTGAACTTGAGAATGGAAAACTTTCCCACAGTCCACTTTTTGACATGTGAACGTTTTGTAATGCTGCGCCTCGTGGTCGTACAATTTGAAGGCCTCGTTAAAAATTCTTCCGCAATTAGGAAAGATGCACTTGGCCTTGAACACTGTGTGTTCCTTCTTGTGGACAATGAGTTCAGTGTTGGACATGAAGCTTGCCTTGCAGCTCAGCTGGATACAGATGTACGGTTTGGCACCACAGTGGACCTGCAGATGATCGTTAAGATGATTGACGCTGAGAAAGTGACGGCGGCAGTACTGGCAAACAACCTTTTTGCGGTGCATTTCAAGGAAGCTCTTTGCCTCCTCGTTGTCTCCGTGGGCTTTAATGTGGGCAACCAGGTTTTTGAAAAACTTGAAGCACTTTCTGCAGTTTCCAATAGGGCAGATGTTCTCCTCGGACCCAGTGACTCTGGCCCTGACGGCATGAGGCGAGACAACGTTACGCCCCCGAGAAACAACGTTTACCTTTTTATAAAACTGATTTTCTGTCTTGGCCTTCAGCGCTGCCATAACAGGCGCTGCCGTTTTAGGATCAGCCAGCTGTTTGCTGGTTTTCATTGCATTCAGCCTTTCTTTGCAGGACTGTTTAACGTGCGACGCTACATGAGGAAGCAACGTCTCTTTTGAGGTAAAAGTGTCGGCACATATTGGGCAGCTGTACGCTCCATCTATGAAATGAGTCTGTGCGTGGCGGACGATCCTGTGACCGAGGAACTCTTTGTCACAGTGCAGGCAGTACTGCATGTACGCCTGCCAGTTTCTAAACCTGGCAGAAATAAAACCCTTTTCTCTCAGTTTCTTTATTTCTTTGTTTTTCTGCTTCTTGACGTTCACATCTTTCAGGTCACTGCTGGTGTCAAAGTGATCCAGGATGTCCTTGTACCGTTCTGGACTGAAGAGGTCCTCCTCAGGGATATCAGGGTCCTCCGTATCATTCAGCAAGTCAATGGATGAGACTATAGAAGCCTCCTCACCCATAAGCGCTAGGCAATGACGCTTCAGTGTTTTCCAGTCCCAGAACTCTGGATCAAAGGGCCACTGGGTTTTTAAGACCAGCAGGAGCTCACAGCGTAGTGAATTGGTAATGGGCATACTCTCCTCCTCTAGTTTCTGATCCGGTTCATTGTAAAGAGTCTCCACGGCATAGTAGGCGTCGACTGTGGGCTCCAGCAGGAATTCTGTCAGCTGGCAGGCTCGCTTCACTTCCAGGTCGTTGGGAAGCAAACAGGTGATAGTTTTGCATATGGTGGCCTTGGCATTCCCATCGTTCGACTCCAGCTGCAGAGCTCTGATGCACATTTCAATGCACACCGGCAGTCCAATGCTGTCAATCTATGAAAGGAGGAGAAAAGAGGAGGAAATAGTTGAGATGTCAAACAAGTATTTGAAAATTCACTCGTTCATTTTTAGAAAAGAGAAACACTGAAGTGTTGTGGGTGAACATCTGGTGAGGCCAGAACAGTCAGCAGCACCAGTTAATTAGTAACATATGGCAGAGGGTGGATGCTAACGGCGACGTTTACTCACAGGGTAAACAATCATCCATCCATAATTAGCAGAACACCGAGACCGAACTTCATCAAACGGCATGAAACCGAAGCTCAAGTTTAGCAGGCGCGACGTAGGAATCTGGCTAAAAAATGCTTTCTAACATTTTAACGTAAAACTTTAGTGAAGCAACAGCTGCACACACAGTCTCTCCAATCACAGCCAGTGAAGCGTTGAACTAGTCCAGAGTTGTTACGGGGGTCTTTGGGGCTTCCCTCACTCATCTCCTTCATGCACACTCAGTTTTTGAGGATCTGCTTTCCACAGATCAACCATACTGTGTCATAATCTTTACATGTCTTAACTATTGATTTAGTCCCTGATTTAGAAGCGATGTCATGACTTATGTACTGCAATTATCCAGTCCCCTCTGAAAGAACTGGAACATCAAGGCCAATTCATGTGTTTTTGCCATTTACTGAAGAGCTACAAGTTTGTGGTCAGAGTTCGCTGCTCAGCATCCAAAATTAATTCTGGCCAAACTTCAAGATCAGACCGTCTCACAGGAGTTTGCAATCTGGCAGGAGGACTTGCAGAAACGGACAACTGGTGATCCGAATGGATTGTGGGAGTTCATCCGAGTCCAGACCTTGAACGTTGGGAACCCTATTACAGTCATCAGTGTCCATAGGGGGAAGCCGTTTCATGGGCACTCTGAATATCACCCAGAGGAGTCATAGTGCACGGCTGGATGGAAATTCTAGACCCTCGGTCACTAAATGTTGGAGCACGGTTTAAGTCCAGATCCGCTCCTATCCAGACCTGTACACGTAATTGATAATTTATTGAGAATTACTACACTTTTACTAAGTGCTTCTATTTTAACTGCCGCAGCTTTTCCAGCCTTTACGGCATGGCTATACCGGCCCAGGAAACTCACAGGCTGATAGCATGCATCACATGTGACACTACTCAGCCAATCAAATCGGTGCATTCTGGTAAGCACTGCGACTCGAATCAGTGAGTGAGAGAAACGCAGACGGGGAGAGACGAAAGGAGAAGTGAGTGAATCAGAAAGAACCATTTTCACTTGGCAGTGGACAGCAAAAAAAAAACAGCTTTTATTCCAGAATGGATGGACTCTCACGTGTTCATTCTTCTCACAGGCAGTTCAAAACCAGCATGTCTCATATGGTCACAGACGGCGGCAATTACGAAAAGTGCCTCGATGAGACAACCCACTGACCCATCGCAGTCACGGCGGGCTACGGCTCGGTCCTGATGGATGCCTTTGCTGTACCGTTCCATTGGGCCGACTACTTTAAGCAGCTGTAGAAGACTGATCCTGCCACCGAGATGCTAAACTTCTCCAGCACCAGGATTTCAGGAGGAATTGCACGACACAATTCTTCCATAAAAAGTTCTTCTGGCTTCTCCCAATTTCAACTCTGGGTTGCCACAGCAACATATGGATATGGATCTGCACGTTGATTTGGCACAAGTTTTACACCGGATGCCCTTCCTGACGCAACCCTACATTACATAGAGAATGGTCAGGGGTGGCCTCAAACCAGAACCTTCTGCTTTGAAATGGCACTGAACCGCTTGGCCACCACGCTGCCCATGACAATTCTTCCATAACGACCGTTAAATACCAAGCACGGAAAAACGTCGACAAAATAGTGAGAAGTGCAGCTTCAGCAGCAACAACTCTACCTGGACCCCTTTAAAAAAAAAAATTTAAAAAAAAGTCAGACAATTAAGTATTATGTGTTCGAGGCGGTTTGCAAATTGTGCCATCGTGCATTTCAGTCCGAACATCTCATCACATACTGAAGCACCTAAAAGATGGATCCACGAGCCAATATAATGGTGCGACACACCCCGTTTATATTAAGTCAAATACAGCCGTAGGACATTGACATTTAATAGCCATCCTAATTTCTCCAATCACTTTAAAATGTCAACTATGTGAAAATTGCATCTCAAATTTCTCTAAATCCCTCTATTCCCTCAAACGATAGAAAAGAGGTAAAAAAAAACCAAACAAAAAGCCCCAACACTAATAACAATAACCGTGCCGTTAGACGCACAAACATTGAGGCACTAAATGGTAACTTCTCATTTATTGGCCCCATAGCAACAAGAGTGGACTGGTTACTGACCTCTGATTGGATGACCCTGATGAGGAAGAGGTTGTGGTACACAGTTTTGGAAAGTAAGGACATCTGGCAGCACCTGCTGAGGAAGGTCTGTTCTGACGGCTCCAACCGCTTCAGCAGCTTGCTCCAAAACAGGGTGAGCTCCCTGGATCAAAGACGGGGAATTTAACGTCGGCATCCAGAGCGCTTCAATTCAGGTCAAGATTAAATATCAACTATGAGGTTATAAAAGTGTTTCATTCATAACATTTGGGCCGAGACAAACTATATAATTTAAATAGTAAAAATAATTTAAGGAAAAATGCATCTGCAGAGTTATAAAGGCAGAATTAGTTCCTCAAACAAACTGCAAAACAAGAAAGACTCACTTGTGGTTAACTGTCAGTTTTCACATGACCTGAATTAACCAATGAAGGTTTTACTGTGTATCACTTTCATATCTGAGAGCGTCAGGAATGCAGTTACTCATAAAACATAATTCTAAAGGCTACAAGGCAATCACCAAACATCCTGAAATCCATGTTCCAACTGTTGTTGAATGTTATCAAGAAGTTTCAGTCATAAAACTGTTACGAAGCTTCAAGGACGTGGTGTCAAGAAGAAATGCAACGCGAACTGAAGTCCGCAAAAGTTAGCAAAGATTGTGGGGAAAACAACCACACGAGACATCTGAAGAACTGAAAACATGGACTGTCTGAAACTGGCCAGCGAGGAGTCCTAACCTGAATCCCAAAGTTGAAAAAGTCCAGAGAGCGCTAAAACCTGCCACTGCAAAAAGGACTCCTGCAAGCTGAAGAGAGCTCAAACACACAGCAATGGAAAAGTGGCAGAAATTACCAACAGATGCTGGGAGAAGAGATTAGAGGCCATCGCTGCTGCCAAAGGTTCTGGACCCAAATGTTAGTGAAGAGTGCTGACAATTCCCTACACTGGCAACAGCGCCGGGCCAAAAAAGTAAAAATATCGACGAGTGAGTACATCCCAACCAGCTTGTAACTAAAAAACAATTAATGCCATCATTTTATACCTGATCAAATTAAAAGAACAGATAATGAGGAGAACCCCTAATGCTTCTGGGGAAATTTGAGGCACCAGATCAATCAAAAAACTTTATTGTTGCCTATGACATATATTATGTCTGCCACCTGGTGGATGGTTAGTGCACGCAGGATAAATGATCAAATTTTACAAACAGCTGTGGTTTAACTTTGCCTCTTGAGCACTTATGCTGCGTGCTCATCACAGTGCTCTGCACAGCTAACATTTAAGCGAGCAACCTGAGGGAGAAACATGACGCACACTACGTGGGCAAATACGGGCCTAGATATACAACGGGAAAGGCAAACCAGAATTAAAGAATACACATAGAACAGGTGGCTGGGGGGCTGCGCCAAAACTTTGTGATGGCACTGGGGATAACTCGAAACACTGCTTCGAAACACCTGTGTTTAGAACACTGATCCAGAGTCCGTGTGGAAACTAAGACATCGTGTGCTGTGCTGCCACCTGGTGAACGGTTCAGGAATATGCATCCACATCAAGTGATGAATTTCATATTTAAAAGCTACAGTCGGAGCAGGATCTGTATGTGCATTACCTCGTAGAATGCTCGTTATGACCACGGCCATAAAAATCATTTCACTGCAAATTATGCATCATTAGCACTGCATTAGTACTGTAATAGAACAGGTCAGCCCAAGTAATTTTAGGCTTTTTTTTTTTTTTTTCACTAAATCACAAACTGATTACCCAATTAATTAACTGTAAAAACAATGTGCACAACACTCAATTCAAAAGTCAACAAAAGTGGCCCTAAATAACACAAATCTCTAAATGTCAGACACTTCAATAACAGAAGAGTCATATCAATCAGGAACGGTGTGTGGGGAAAGACTATTCATCTTATTTGGACTGCTGCACACATGAAAATTTCAGAATTATACTTAAAGGTAAGTTCTTAATGCCTTAACATGTGACACCAAAGCAAATTATGACAAACTCTGTTGCATCAAATACACATGAAGTATTTGAGAGTGAAATATGAATGAATGAACTTAAGCAGTTTTAAGATAAGGTTTTGTAACATAAGATGGCTACGTTTGATTAGTTACCCTACACGGTTAACGGGTTAAGATGAGGTTTTCTTACCAGGCACAGTATGTGTCTGCTTGGAGGAGCTGGCGGGACAGGAAGGCTGAGCACAACCTGAAAGCTGCTCTGTCGTCTCCGTCCGACTCCAGGTTACAGATCATCTCCAACGCATCGCGGCAGTCCACCTTTGAAAGCTGAAACGATGAATGTCGTAAGACCTTCCCGTGACCTCGTGTAGTTGGCATCACACTTCTCTGCATTTCCTATCTGACAGTAGAGGTGGGCGATATATATCGTCTACGATAATGTCGTGAATGTTGTTTTAACGATGGGCAAATTTACATTGAGTATTTAATTTAGCTCGCCAAAAAAACAAAAACAAAAAAAACAAAACAATGAAACGTGCGCTTTAACTCCGTGTTCAGCAGAAGCGCTCCTCACTGCAGCACTAAAGCGCTTGCTATGCTTCTGCAGCGAAGCTACGCCGTGGCCCCGCCGTAGCTTTGACGCCGTCGTGCACCTTTCGAAGTTCTGCGTCGCGTTGGTCCGTGTTGTTGTGCAATTCACCGCCAGAACAGAAGGGGGCGCAAACTTGTTGATCGTTTGTTTACCTTCTGGCTTTGTTCCTGCTCTGAACAATCGCAACAGAGAGAAAAAAATAAATAAAAAAAGAGCGGTGTTGCAGTTGGAGATGATCAATATTGAACAACAAATGCTTTTATTGAAAATGTGGAGGCAACAATGAAAGAGGAGACACGTGTGGAGGTGGACTGTACGTCCACTGAATGAATCGAGGCGGAGGACGGGCGAATATTAATTACGACACACGGACGGATAAATGCACTTCAGGTATTTTCGTTTGTCATTTGCAACCATTCATAAACCACCAGAACACACGCAGCACGCCGATTCATGCCGGCCAGAGGCTGGCCGTGTCGCGGACCAATC
>OMMV01100730.1:0-10310 GCA_900302635.1 Chatrabus melanurus
TAAGTCTCTAAGAAATTACTTGTTTCTGTGGCTGTTGCTTTAAAATGCTGCTGTTCACCACATCCACTGGAAGCCTTTCGCAGAGCCAGTAGGAGATTTGCTTCAGGTCATCGTTTTGCCTGTAGAACATTTATAAATGAGGTAAAACCAGATTTGAGTTTTTTTAGGTACATTAAACCTAACTTAAATAATTGCACCTTTGGTTCACTGCTGTTTAAACGTCTTTTAAGAACTTTAGGAACAGTCCTTGATGTGATGTCTAACAGTTTAAAGAAAACAGTCATAGACTGTTTATTGGAAATAAAATAGAAATGAAACAAATTCTCATATGTGAGAAGCTGGAGAAAATAAAAAAACCTTTTCTTTTCTTGATAAATGACTTGACAATATTAAGTCACTGTAAGTCGCACCGGAGTATTGGTCGCACCTGTCAAAAAATGCGTCATGAAGAGGAAAAAAAAAACATGTCGCAGCGGTCTGTAAGTTGCATTTATTTTTGAAACGTGGTGCTATTGCTTCATGCAACAAGAAGCAAAATGAATTTAATTGCCACATTATTTGTTTATAATGCAAACACCGCGTAAGCGAGCAGAAGCTTATGAGCTAATTCGTTTTATTGTACCAGGGATGAAAAAACTGGTTCTTGTGGTCACTGAACAGATGAAAATGTCTATTCAGAACTAAATGTGCACGTTTACCTCACTAAATGTAATTAAATTATTAAAAACTCCTAGACATTTTTAAAACATAATAGCATTACCGTAGCCTAGCTGTCCTGCTCATTGCTGTTCTTGTTGTCCCATACAGTCCAAACACGTTGAGTGCCGGGTAGTATGAAGGTTATATTCCCTCTTTTTACTCAAGAACGTGGTCTTTCAGTTTGATAGCATGATTTATTAATTTCAATCATTCTCTAAGACACAGCACATCCTTCTCATTCAGATTTTCTTCTTTGTCTTGTTTTACGGCGGTTGGCATCCAGCTTAATGGTGCAATATTGCCACTTTCCGCTCCGGAGTGTGGATCACAGTACCTCATTCAGTATACAGGAGCAGCTTGTCACACATGTAGGGGCTGCCATCTTGTGGCCATAGCTGATAATGCAGTATTTTTTCATATATAATTTGTTTCAGAATATAAGTCACAGGACCTCCCAAACTAGTAAAAAAAAAACAAACCTGTGACTTAGTCTGGAAAATATGGTAATAGTTAATGATCAATCAAGCAGTTGTTTCTGTCAAGGAAAGGTCATTCAGCCCAAACAACTCGTGATCAGATATGACAGCCAAAACAGCAAGTCATGTTAAGATCTGTTTCATGTGCCTCGATCTTTGTAATCTGAGTTCACCGTCAGTGGTGGCTGACAGTTCCTGAGAATGTTGGAAACCTTGTTTGTGAGCATTTGCGGGGATAGAAAACAAGATATGGGATTTGGCCTGTGTTTTTTTTGACTGTAACTATAGTGACTGAGAAGATGTTTGGGTTGTGTGTGTGTGTGTGCGTGCGTGCACACTCTATTAATAGGAAGAGGGATGGTTATGGCCTGGGAATGTTGTCCTCTCTGGAAAAACAAACTTTTCTTTACCTCCTCCCCTCTGCTCCTCTCATTTTCTCTCCCCTCCGTGTAAGACAAGAAATGGGAATGACGCTGGGAGTGAAAGAAAAATGACAAGATAAGGGGGACGGGGAGGAAGATGGCATGAGAGGAGAGAGGGGGGAAACTAGAGGAGATGGCGGGAGGAGGATGAATTATTGCTGTTTGATTCCTGCTTTCCTACACTCGCTCTTCATGTTTAGACTAAAGATTTCAGTTATTTTAATTGTGAAATGCCACCATTCTAGGGCGTTCCTCATCACACGAGTGGGCCGCTACATTTTTGAGTAATTTACTGATGTACTTGATAATGATCTGACATTTAAACCTCCCTTGACTGACCTTTAAGCTTCATGCAGTATTTAATAAATAGTAAAAAGGATACCTCACACAAACACACATAGTATAGCACGTTTGTACACTCTTTGTTAGTCCTAGCGGGCTCAGTATTAAAGAAACATACGTTCGGTTACATAAGTGTTTGGACAGTGACTCAGTTTTTATCATTTTGCCGCCGTACACCACCCCAGTGAAGTTGAAATGAAACAAGATGTGATTGAAGGGTAGACGTTCTGCTTTAATTCATATGGCTTAACAAAAATATAACCCTAACCACTCAGGAATTACAGCCATTTTTATACACATTCACTCCATTTTCAGAGGCCAAAAGTAATTGGACAGACTACTGTAATTAGAAATATCAGGATTCTTGTTAATACTTGGATGAAAATCTTTTGCAGTCCATGAAAGCCTGAAGTCTGGAAACCATGTACATCACCAAATCCTGAGTTTGCTCCCTTAAGATGCTTTAACAGGCCTTTACTGCAGCCTCTTTCAGTAGCTGCTTGTTTGTGGGTCTTTCTGTCTTCAGTTTTGTCTTCAGAAAGTGAAAACCATGCTCTATTGGTTTGAGGTCAGGCGACTGACTTGGCTGGTCAGGTCAGTTCTGGGACTATGTGCTGATGCAGTGCGTCGCTGCATCCACCACACCACGGAACCACCCTATGTCCTGGATCGCAGATGGCAACCACCCAGGCAGGCATCCGGCCCATCCCCACTTCTCGGAAGTAGCCATTTGTCTGCCGTGGCCAGGTGAAACATGGGCATCCCCTTTGCCATTTCCAGTTGTTGGCATCCTCAGCACTGAGCCACCGGCGTGTTGGATCATTCCCAAAGAAGCATGTCACATGGCCAAAATGTAGTGTAGCTGATGTTCCTTCACTACGCAAGTGGTATGCCTCACCTGAGTCTCCCTAAGTAACTGTTCATTTAACACAAAGTCATTCAAGTTGTAACAGTGATTCTCCAAAGAGATCTAGTGCCAAAGACAGCCAGTCAATACCTTAGATCAGTGGCTTGTGTCCAAGTGTCACGACCATACAGTAAAACAGGAAGCACCAGTACCCTAAAGACTTGGACCTTTGGTCTCCTGTATAGGAATTGGCATCTCCAGACAACTCTGTCCAGGGACCTCATGACTCTATAAGCTCTTCCCAAGTGTCTCGCGATCTCAAAGGCCAAGGACCCATAGACATGAGCATCACAGCCGAGATAATTGAGTTGGCCATTGAACAATATTCCATGTCTTTGCCTTGAGAAGCTCTTGAGTTATTTTGTCAGTATGTTTTGGGTCATTATCCATCTGCACTGTGAAGTGCCATGCTATCAGTTTAGCTGAGCAGATAGTATACCTTGTACATTTCATAATTCATAATCCTACTTCCATCAGCAGTCACATCATCAGTAAACAGCAGTGATCCAGTTCCATTGGCAACCATACATGCCTATGCCATAACACTGCTCCACCATGTTTGACAAATGATGTGGTGTACTTCAGATCATGAGCCGATCCTTTCCTTCTTCACACTTTTCTCTTTCCATCATTCTGATACAAGTTAATCTTTGTTTCATCTGTCCAAAGAATCTTGTACCGAAACTGGTCGAGCTTTTTTAGATGTTTCTGGTAAAGTCTAATCTGGCCTTCCTGTTCTTGAGTGTTACCAGTGGTTTGCACCTCATTGTAAACTCTCTGTATTTACATTCATGAAGGCATCTCCTGATTGTCAACTTTGACAATGATAAGCCTACCCCCTACAGAGTGTTCTTGACTTGGCTAGATGTTGTGAAGGGGTTTTTCTTCAGCAAGGAAAGAATTCAGCCATCATTCGTCAATAATCTGTGATTATTTTCTCTTTAGTTGTCTTCTGTGGTCTTCAAGGCCTTTTGGAGTTGCTTAGCTTGCCAATGCATTGCTTATTTTTAAGAACATACCAGATTGTTGATTTGGCCAGTCCAAAAGTTTCTGATATCTGTCTGATAGATTTATTTTTTGCCATGGAATAATGAGGGAACAGGCCACACCCGGTCATGAAAGTGCTTGTCAGTCAATTGTCCAATTAATTATGGCTTCTGAATATGGATAAAAATACCTTCATTTCCTGAATGGTTAATGCAAATACTGTCCAAGTACTTGTGTACCTGACTGTACACCCTCTAGTATGCTTTAAAAGAAGTCGAGCTTTCAGGGCAAAAAGAGGCCTTTCAAGGATTCAGCCATGATTATGGGTTCTTTCAGTATTCCGTCATGCCACCACACAGAACTTTGTCCGTTTTGCTTTCTGATCCGTTCCCATTCATGTGGTTTGCCTCCTGATGTCATTGATAACCCTGTGAAATTTCTCTGATCTCATTCACTGCTTCCACTGCTCCCGGAGTAACATGTTACTACCACGCTTGCACAAGCATTCCAAAATCATGATCGCATTCGTGGGAAAAGTGGCCAAACTGTCCAACAGATATCAGCAGATTAATAATATAATAGGATAAACTAATGTACCACCATGTCTGCTTTTATTTATTTATATGCAATCTTAAAGTTACACCATTGACTGTATGAATTACACGAGCTCGCAACTACTGCTCTGTATAGTGCTGCTATTTCTAGTACTGACCATTCTGCGCCCACTGCTGGCCTGGAGTGGCATAAAGGATTGCATGCAAGAGTTCACTAGCTTGTTCTTTTGTCTTTTTTCCCCTGGTCTTTTATAGTATAGTGATGTCTTTAGAGGTAACACATTTTACCAAAGGTTTCTGTTGGTGTCGACGTGTGTGTATTTGCATTCCTCCTTGTGCAGTATGTGTGGTTTTACGCATTATGAGTGTGTGCGTGCATGCAGACACCCTACCTGGATTCCTGCATACTAGTCATTTGGGATTGAGCCAGAACATTCTGGGAAGTAGACCGCTGCAAAGAGGGAGGGGAAGACGAAAAGAAAAAATGAGGATTTTTGCCTCTTATGATTCCTTCCATTCTGAAGCACAGATCCCAGGGGTTATTTTTGTCCCTTCTGAGAATTCATAGTCATGAAAGGTTGTTTGTGACGTAATCTCTTGTCTTTTCTTCCTCCCGACCCTTTTCATAATTTCTTACCTGATCGCAGATGTTCAGATTTAAATGTATTGTTTCTTCATTGTCGAGTCACCAAAATTATATCATGTTCCACCCCTATTCCACGAGGAACTCCAGTAGCTTGACTAATAAAAATCCTGGACACTCAGTCTCAAGGAATCTCATCTCATCTTGGCCGCCTGACATCCCTCTCGTTCATAGCAGCGAAAGTGACACCACGCTTTAGCTCATATTGGCCACATGAAGACAAAATGTCAAAGACCTCAACTGTTTGGAATGACTTCAAATTAGGCAAGGATAAGACAAAGGCCAGATATGAGGTTTGAAACTCTGGTGTACCACAGCGGCACCTTGAGTATGAAAAGTCACCAGAATGCTGTAAGTAGTAAGCTTATGTTTGACTCTGACCGCACTAACAAATGGTTGTCCACTCTGTCTTCCAGTTGCCATGACAAAGCAGTAATGATGCACACAATGTTTCGGTAGGTTATTAATAACTTTGACGGAATACTGCTTTGTCAGTTGACCTGATATTTTCAGACGAAACCTGAGCCCGATTACCTGTGAATAGTAAAAGCCCAGAATAAAACATCTGGGACCGCCCTAAATCTCTAAAGCAATATGTAATATTGCAGGTGTCTGCCACCTGCTGGACTGATGATGGATTAGGAACAGGTGTGGTTGACAGTGAGAGAGAGAAAGGACATTTCTGCACAGAAATGTACTAAATCATACAAGTAACTGGGGGTGTAACTATAAACCGATACGAATCAAAAATAGATTGTAAAGTAATGGATACGACTACGTCGATACACAGACTCCTGAATGGATCTAAATGTACTATGAACCGATCAATGGCTTGATTTTTAACGTTATAAATCTGTTAAATTAACCTTCTTTTGCTGCTACTTCCACGTCTTGAAATTCTCGTAAAAATTCAAAGGTCACTTAAGACTCTCACAAGACTGGTGCCAAGAACGTTTAACTTTGCCTATGATGTGAAAACAAAATCAACATGTCTGATAGTGGTAGGCGGTATAATGGATAAATGTACCCGTTTATACCCGTTATAAAAGTTTGAACTTTACATTCGCTTCACAATTTGTTCATACGCTCATACCGGTTCTGAACGGGAACGTTATGCTGTGGTATTTATGCTGTGCTGACAACAGCTGGCTCCTTCTATGCTGTGCTTTCTGCTACTGTATGTTTTGCTGCCCCCAGTGGTGAACAAAAGGCGAGCACAGGCAGTGCCAATGTGCTGCAGCACAGTAGCAAAAACCTGAAGAAGGTGCCTGATCTTTCATGAAATATGTTTTTGAAGGTAAGCAAT
Source organism: Chatrabus melanurus (assembly GCA_900302635.1). Taxonomy (NCBI): domain Eukaryota; kingdom Metazoa; phylum Chordata; class Actinopteri; order Batrachoidiformes; family Batrachoididae; genus Chatrabus; species Chatrabus melanurus. The sequence continues at coordinate 6,337 of OMMV01100730.1, forward strand.
GCCACTTTTGGCTTATTCTAATTTATCATGGAAAATGAATGTCTACATTAAACAAAGAATTGTTTGGGATTGCAATGTATTGCACCGAATTGAATTGCATGGAATCGTTCCGTAATAGAGCCCGAGCATTATGGATTTTTTGGATGCCGATACCAATACCGATATGGGGAGTAAAAAAATTTACGATACTGATATCTCTGTCGATATATAAAATAGTTTATTTCTCACAAGCATTTACAAAATATAAGAGAAAAAATGACAAACATATTAGATTTATACAGAAATAAAGCTGTCTGGGATCATATTCCGCCATCTTGGATTATTTTGTTTGACCAACCAACCAGTGGACATCATGCTGCTGTCACATTGCCTTCAAATCTGTCGCTTCGCTCAGCATTTGCATAAATTTTGGCCCGGCCAAAGCCGGCGGCATAGCTTGTCTCTTGTTGCTGTAAAACGCCCACTCTGATTGAAAATGAATGGCAGCTGGTCACTTTTCCTCTGTCTCTTTTAGCTAATGTGACCGAGGGGTCCACCCTCGCTTGACATCATTGTAATCAATGCCTCTGCTGGACAAACTATGTAATGACACCATTTCCAACAGCCAAAGTGTTTTTCTGTATTGTTTATTAGGTAAAATAAAAGTTTTCATATCGGCAAAAATAACGGCGTTACCAATATGTTTGTGAAAGGCTCATATCGGCCGATATTATCGGCCAATCGATATATCAGTCGGGCTCTATTCCATAATAAAAGTATCATTCCTGAATCGTATCGTAGCCCATGTATCTAGATACGTATCGCACCGTTTTATAAGTGAGAGATGCGCACCCCTACAAATAATCTATTATTTTCTGATTCTTTCACAGCGGTTACATTCCAGAACTCAGGTAACATGTTCACAAATCCACACAAGCCCGTGGAAAGGATTTTGTATGCATGTAGCCGAAGCAGACGCCTCTTCCCTCCGTCTCTGTCTCTCCACGTATATGTGGATTTGAAGTTCCATGTAGCTTAAAATCTGCTCGTCAGTCAGTTTCTTTCATTTCCAAAGCCGAGGTCTGGTGGCCACCGAGCCAAACGCTGCTTGTTTTGAGATGGCTACATTAATGAGGGACCTGGTAGTTGACTTTTATTGTAATATAAACAGTTTTGGTGAAGTGTGCATTGAGTGCCACAGGAAACTTTCCAGCACGGCGGAGTGGATGGCTTTGGTTTTCGGAGCGCACTAAATCTGGGAAAAGCACAAATAGCAGGGAAAGTAACTTTTAGTTTGTGTTTAGTCAGTGTGCTCACTGATCTAATCGCTCCCTCTGAGAGCGACACTGGGACTGAGCCCGCATCTCTCACTCACACACACACACACACACTAAACTGCCATATAAGGAGAGAGCGAGAAGGATTCGGGCGTCTCTTTTCTCCTTTTTCCATTTTCCCTCTCTATGCCGTAGTTCATTGGCAGCTCGCTTTCTTTACTCATGCTGTCATCTTGTGTTGCAGTTTGCCCCGCGTTCAGCTCGCTTATCCTCAACCTTGTGCTCTCTCCCTTCTCATTTTTCGACTTTGTCCGTCGGTCAGTCTGAAACGGTCTCCCTTTGCCTCGCAGTAGGCGATGCACACCCAGCGTTTGGGAAGTCGATAAAGGGTAAACCTCTCCTTTGGTCCTCAGCTTTACTCGCGAGTACACATTAACTAAATGTCTTACTGCTTAACAGTCGCTACTCAAACAGAGCGTTGATATTAGTCCAGTCCAAACACACGGTTCACAGCGGTGGAAGGCCATTAGGAATTAAGTCAGTTCAAATTTACACTATAAGTAAACACAGCGGCACCGATACGCTACAATGTGACAAAGATTATTTTCTGCTTGGCTGCTAATTATGATTTTTTTGCACACACATTGTGTTTGCAAAATGTTTTGTCATAGCGAATGAGTCCTGTACGTGACCCCGTGAGTATTTGAATTTCATAATGTGCTTTCTCTGGTTTGGCTCGACAGCGTTGATATCAATATTTGGCAATATGAGGTACTTGAGGCAAACCAAAAGCTATGTAGACCGAGTAGCTCATTCACTCAAACCGGCCTGTTTTTTTCAGTCGCACTTTGATGTAATGATGTTTGCATTATTGATCCATTATGTTGGCGTGTTGGTATAACCTTTCCCCGTAAAACCAGAGCCTGTATCCCACAGACAGAAAGACAGACATGTGTTTGCTTTTGCTGTTGCCCTTTTTTTTTTTCCAGTGTTGCTATCATTATAACCTCTGCTGAAGATATCTCTGCCTGTGTGTGTCTTGGCTGTCTTATTAGCAGGATTGCTCAAAATTAATCAGATTTATGCCAAAACTAGTTCAAAAACCTGGGGCTGCACTAGAAAGGAAGCAGTTACAGTTTGGCTGGATAAAGGGGCGGGTCCAAGAAATTTGGAGTAAAACTAACATTGCAAGAGTACTTTAAGCTGTGTTATGTAGGGCTGCAGCTAACGATTAAATTTGTAATTGAATAATCTGTTAATTTTTTTTCGATCAATTAATAGAACGATTATTCTTTCAATTAATCTCCTGATTATTATTCGATTAGTTGATTAATCCTTTGGTTAATTCACCAGTAAATCATAACCATAAATTCTGCCAATAACTTTCAACCTCATATTCAAATATTTTGCCATAAAAAGTATTTATTTTACAAATTTTAAAAAATCCCAGGATATGAAGTTCTAAACATTAAAAAGGTATCTATGGAAAAAAATGTTTTGGCATAAACTCTTGCATCTTCCTGAGACAAAAAGACACAGAAACCATAAATGCTGTCCGTCCGTGCGTGCGTCCGGGTGAAACGCAGTACTCGCAGTAACTCTTGATAGATCGAGTGCACGGCCACCAAATTTGTACTACGGATGCATTCCCATGGAGGTCTTGGATGAGTTCGATGATGAGTGACCTTGACTTACTTTCCAAGGTTACAGAGCAAATAAACCGAAAATAACAGTACTACATATGGTACTCGCAATAACTTTCTATACTTTCAGTGCACAGGCACCGTGCGACGGGGGACACGAGGCCTTCAGGCCAATATCCCTTTTTTTTTTCATTGTTGATTAATTAGCCGTTTGGTCCACAAAATGTCAGAAAATGGTGAAAAATGTCGATCAGTGTATCCCAAAGCCCAAGATGACATCCTCAAATATCTTGTTTTGGCCGAAACCCAAAGCTATACAGTTTACTATCAGAGGGGAGTAAAGAAACCAGTTAAAAAAAACAAAGTATTCACATTTAAAAAGCTGAAATCAGAGAATTCAGTCCCAAAGTCTCAATTCTCAGAACAGTTGGTGAATAATTCAATAAATTAATAATCAGTTAATTGTTGGCGCTCCAGTGGTATGTGCTCTAAAGCTGCAGACATACTCGTTGTTATCTATGTGACCGTATATGTGGCACGCCTAATACGTGTCACATACGTGCATCAGGCATAGTTTTTCTTGAAAACTTTGCACCTAAGATAAGATATTCCTTTATTAGTCCCGCAGTGGGGAAATTCCGGTGCTACAGCAGCAAGTGGACAGTAAAAGGGAAAAACAAAAAACAAAATCCGTAAAAAGGCACGTCAATAAAAAAGGCAATAAATAACAACCACGCAATATAAGTATAAACAAGAATATAGTAAATACGAACAATTACAAGAAAAGAAAAAAGCACCAGAGGAATACCGAAATTGCACACAGAGACAAAAATGCACCTAACTGAAAGTATTGCACAGTATTTGGTGGACACCTTATAGTCCAGTCAGTTTTTTGGTTTTTAGTGAATGTCTGGTCTGCTGGGAGCACTGCTGGTTATAAAGTCTGACAGCTGCAGGAAGGAAGGACCTGCGATATCTTTCCTTCACACACTTGGGGTGAAGCAGTCTGTCGCTGAAGGAGCTCTCCAGTGGTGTAAAAGTGTCCTGCAGGGGGTGGGAGTCCCTCTCCAACATG
>OMMV01100736.1:0-10531 GCA_900302635.1 Chatrabus melanurus
AGTAATCCTGTTTCATTACCTTGGCAGAGGTAATAACAAATAACTTTGGATACTAAAACCAGAAGACACATTTGGTTATGAAGTTGTCCCCCTACTACCATTAACACTGCAAAATTAGACATAGAAGACATTTAAAATGCTCATAAATTGTAAAATACTGATGTTTTTATTTTTTTAAAATGCAGCAGAAATGTTTTATGCTTGACACAATCCAGCCACCTACTGAGTCATTAAACCCATATGAAAAAAATAATAATCAAACACCCACTTAAGTTTTTATATGTAACATTTTGTAAAAGTTCTCTGCTTGCCATCCACAAGTTTTCAGCTTTATTTTTCATGTATTCTGATGATAGGTAAAGAAAAATTCTCATGTCGACGTTACTTAGGTTGAGAGGCGGTTAAATAGGCCTCAGTGAGTCGGTCACACAGACGGGAGGACAAGATAGGCTGAAGCAAAGAGCAGGAGATAAAAAATATACAGCATAGATACAATAACGGGGTTCAGGTTATGTTAGTGTTCAGGATCAAGATAATGTAGTTTGTGGTTGGTTGTGTGATTAGCATATATGCAGCATTTTTAGCTTGAGCCACACAGGTCATTTTCAGTGGCACCACATTAGTGCCATTAATCCGCTCCAATGACAATGAGAACTGATTTTAAGATGTGTAGGGCATAGCTTACACCACCGTACGGTTTAAACAGTTCCTCACTTTAATGTGGATAATTATTGTTCCATTAAGATGTTTTTAAGGCGTACAGAGGAGCGTGTTTGTTGCTCCAAAATGCTGATCATATTTAGTCTATAACCGAGAACGTGGTGCTAGCCGTAAATCCAGCCACAGGTTTCACAACGCGGCTAACAAAGGCGTGAACATGTCTCCGGAGGGTAGGCTTGATTTTACAGTTGTGACACCGTCTATGTATTAAGCTTGGTCAAATTCTATCAGTGCCCTGGAGAGGCTTAGCATTTGTTCAAGCATGGGTGGACCCCCTCAAGGTGTAGCATGTAGTGATCAGAAGGATTGGCAGGAGACCGTTTCCTCAGAATTGTAGCATGACCACCAAAGGTTCCCACAGACATTGAGCACAGACATTGGCATTCTGAACGTTCCATCAGTGTAAATGTGGTTGTTAACTATGGTTATCTATGGTGGCTAACACAACGTTCTCAACCAACTATCCTCTGGATTTGTCATATTTTCAATATTTCTCTGTCTGCAATAATAGAAACCTGTCACCTAAAAATTTTGAGTCCCCATAGACATGCTCAGTAATATTACTAATGCTTTCAAGAGAAAATTAGGGATGCTTTCACACCTATAGTTGCCTACATCAAGGAGGTTTTGTTTTTGTTGCTGTCTGTCTGTTTGGTTGTCAGCAGGATATCTCAAAAGAACATGAACAGATTTCAGTGGAATTTGATAAAGAAGTGGACCTTGAATTAAGGGGGGAAAAAAACAATTAAATTTTGGTCGGAATACAAATCACGCGGCAGCTCTGGCCTTTGATCATGAAGCCTGTTTACTTTGATCCTAGTTGCAGGATAAAAGCAATCAGCAATGGGATCAAAGCTCAGTGATCAGGATCCAAGGTCATGATCAAATATGAGTGATCATGATCATTGTTTAGGATCAAAGCTAAGTGGTCAGGATCCAAACTCATTGATCGGGATCAGTGGTCAACAATTACGATCAAAGAATGTTCAAGAAGGGATCAAAGGTATAACAAGATAAAAGGAAAATGTCAATGGACGCAATGTAAGCAAAAGAGTGTTGGCCCTTGCACTTGGTGCCCTTCAAGTTTGTTTTTGGGGTCCTGGACTAGAAGCCAAAATGCTATAATTTTGCCTTTAAAATTTCTAACCTGACCAACCAACCAACTAAGCTGTGAACAAACTGTGCTCTCATTGGTCAGAATTGCTGTGTTTGTGTTCTGGGGCATACATAACAGCAACAAATTTTTGGAGCCTCTGAATGGAGGTACTTGCTTTTGAGGTATTGCTAGCCTCAGCTGTCTCAGTCCAAAAGAGGTCTTTTTTTTTTTTTTTGTTAGTTTCCTTTTGGCTTTGGCATGACACTGTACTACACACCAGTGAAAACTCCTCTCTGCCAGCAATTTGCTGACCACTTTGTACATATATGTAAATGTTAATCTAAATGTGGAGTTAAAAAAAACTATGCATTGTGCATCATTCACATTTGGGTTAAATATTTACGTCTTAGGGAGGTTTTCCTCACCGCTGTTGCCAATGTGTTTGCTCAGGGGGTGGGAAAGGTTAGATCTTACACATGTGAAGCATCTTGGGGTGTCTTATGTTTGGCGCTATATAAATAAATTGAATTGAATTGAATATTTGGTCCCTTGGCTCAAATTGTGTTCTCACCACAAGTCAATCCGTGACACGGTCTACTTGGAACTGAACAAAGATCAACCTTTTCACTGCTGCTTGTTCGGTCAATGCCAGTATGTGAATACGTTGTTCTCATCTCCTCGAAACAACCAAACAGAATCTGAATAAATGGATCACGATGCGATTGAAATAGGACAAGTAGAGTAAGTGTGAAAACACCGTATGACAACGCTGGACTAATGACCCAAATGAACCAATTTATTTTCATTTTAACCATTCAATACCCGAAGGGGGGAAAAAAAAACATTAAAAATCCACCAAACAACAAAGTTTGCTGTTTTCCAACAAAAAAGTTCCAAAGTTCACTTTTCCACAGTTGTTGACTGTCTGACTGGTTCCGTTTTCTATACTAATTAGCCATGGCAGTATCAGTTTTTCCTCCTGAACCACAATGTAACGTTCACAATTCCAATGTCTGCATGGGCCTTCGGTGACTTTTGCAGGTCATGTGACCTTTCGAGGAAATATCCTCCCAGTTTTTGCCAGCCCCTATGACTATGGACTCCTTGAATCAATACCACTGTGATCCTGCTGGCATGTTGGGATTCTTAAGTATTACGGGTAAGGCATTGTAGAAGAATTATACCAAGAGGAATACGGGGAACTGCAAAGGGTTACAGGTCATGGTTTTTGGCTGGTGCTCAATCATCAAACCGATATTGTATTATCTACACAGTACTAGCTCGTCCTGCCATGGTCAAACAAATAGACAGAATGGTGTGGAAAAAAATGTTCAGCATTTCAACTACTACACAAGTATCTAGATGCTTCCACAGCTGAGAATTGAAATGACTGTGCATAGCAAGTATAGCCTTTAAATAAAGGTACTGTGTACATACTACACTGGGTGAGATCGAAAGACGACCAGCCTCGCGTTTTAGGATATCTATACAATAATATAGTACTATCTGAAATGAAAGCAATAATGTGGTTAAATAAGTTGTGTTTTAATGCAAGAGCAGGTAAATGCTATAAATCATAATATATCATCTGTATCTTTCCATTCTATTTACAAGAGTTTGACATATAGCTGGTTAGAGTGATTCTTCAGTCACACTTCAGAGGCTCTTTTGTTCTTCTGAAACTTATTTCCTCTTTCTCCTTTTCCCGTATCTCGCTTCTTCCTCACACTCACAGCTGTTAAATCCCTCTCAATGAAATCTTAATCTCTTTCCCACCATCTAACTTACTTCTCCTCTCACGTTTCTAAAATCGCTTTTTTTCTCGCTCTCTGTTTTTTTTTTCCTATCCGTGTCTTGTTTAAATTTGTTATTTTCTCCTCAGCTTAAGTTTGATCCTTGGCAGATTGGGCCTGTGATCTTTAAAAGGAAAAAAAATGCTACATTCACATTTCACAGGTTGTTCAAATCATCATTGGCAGTCTGTGTACGGTACTTCGTAGCTCGGTTTTGCTCGGCGCCGGCACTGATCCACAGGTGGAACGTGTAAACAGACCCACAGCTGACCCTCCTATGGCGCTCCTATGTAGAAAAAGCAGATTTAAATATCCAAAGCGGGTTTTAGACATATGTTGGCTGTCTTGGCTTATTCCAGGTTATGAGCGAATGATGCATAGAACTGCATCTCCCAGAATTCAGTCTGCTTTCAGCTCTTGAACATGCAACACACAGCTGTCTGCCCGTTCGTTCTGTTACTGAAAACGGCTTTCTGCTGCTCCGGCTGTAACAATCCTGCAGGGTAATTAGTAGAGGTATTTAAGTCTCCGTGTGTATTAGTATGTGTGTGTGTGTAGTGTTCCAAGTCCCTGTATGTTTGAGTATCTTGCGGCGGTTATACACGCGTGGTGGAGTGTGTGTGTGCAGAGATGTGTGTGTGCGGTAAGTGTGTATTACTGTACGGGCTATGGTGTGTGTATCCCTGGTGAGGATGCCCCATCCTTATTCCCACCACTGATCCAGGGGTCATGGGGGTCATGGGTGTTGCAGGGGTAACAGGGTGTGACCCAGGGGTCACAGGCAGGGATCCCGGGGTCAGGGAGGTCATGAGGGGGACGTCGTCAGGTGATCTGCGCAAGGTAAGGGTGTAATCCGGTGGGCAGGTAAGGCGCACGGTGTCCAGTGTGCTGTATATGTCTTGGGTGTCCAAGCCATCCAGAGCGTCCAGGGTGTCCAGAGTATGATGGTGGTGAGCATTGTTCCTCTCATCTGCTGATGCCGCATCGCACTCCAGCTGCTTCACCTTCATGGACAGAGGGACGAATGAGTGAAGAATGGGCATATGAGATGATAAGGAATGAAAGAAGAAGAAAAGAAAATTCAATATTAATCAATATTAAGAAAAATTTTTAATGCTCAATAAAATATTACAACCCCAAATCGTAAAAAGTTGGGACAGCAAGGAAAATGCAAATGAAAATTAAAGCTGCAAGCAGCGATGATTGGGCCCTCGAACTCCACGCCAATCAGGGCATATGGCGACCGCAGCCTTGATGCCACACGCTGCCTGGTAGAATTTGAAAACTACATGATTAATTCCCATCAAGAAAAATCTTGCAAACTGGGAAAAAGCTTGCGAACACAAACAACACAAACAAATGTAACGTACAGCATATCTAGCAATTTACTTTGATAATGTGTCTGCTGTAAATTCATACAACACATGTAAAAACACAGACGCATGGCAAATAGCCACAACACAACGGAAGTGCTAACAACACAAAGAGAGGTTTCTGCCAGGAGGACTTTTCCTGACAGACCGTTCAGTGCATCACAGCGCTATATTGTTTGTGGGCTACCGCACATACCTAGTCGACAGAGCTGACTACATTTATTTATTTACTTTATTGATGATTTTACTTTTAGGCTACCTATGTTTTTGCATTTTGTTATTTTATTTGTGATGCATTGAATGGCCCATCAGTAAATGTCCTCTGTTTCAGCCTTTGAGAGGAACCTGGATGATTGGAATTACCAAGCCCCATCGCCAGCAGTAGTTTTTAAGTAAGTTAAAAACTCTTCGGTCTGTTCTTAGCTGGACATTTGCTATTATGCATGCTGTACTACCTGCTCTGTTGCATTGTACATCACTTTGCACTGGGTGGAAGGTAGTGCCCTAAAATTAAGAAAACCCTAATTGGCAAAATGTTCACTGTGATGGATTAAATACCCAAGAAAATTTTAAGGATCAACAACTTGGTTTTTATGACAAACCAGAACAAATTGAAACCAATGGTAGTCTAGAAGGTAGGTATAAAAAATTTAATTCATCATTCCATGTTTTGAAAAATGGTTTCCAGTAATGTAACATGAAAATAAATTGAACTCAAACATGAAAATTGGACTATTTGATCCTTTAAGGTACCCATCAATGTGTTAATCAAACAAGCATGTCCCTGACCGTATTTTTATGTTTGTCCTCAACTCATCTTCATTTAACAATGTATATAAAAAATGATTTAACTCATCAGAAATTGGAAATTTTGTCACCCGTACTTACAATATAGAATTGTTTCATGAAGACTTATTTGAATAATAATAACAATAATAAAAATAATCATCATCATTGTCATCATAAATAAATATATAAATGTGGTTTCAGCTAGTGTTGGAAGAAAAAGCTGCTTTGAGAGCTTAGCTTGTGTAAAACTTTCAAATCAAACAGAGAAGGAGTTTTGGAGTAAGGCATGCAGACATACACAGACTGGATGACAATACTGTCTTTGAACCTCCAACCCAAAACAGTCAATCATCACTACAAATGCAGATGAAAAATTTAGTCATATTAATTCAAAGTCAACTGATAATTAACAGCTTGTCAGCTGCACAAGAGCTCTGACATTTAACACATTGTACGAGGATTTTCAAAGAGGCATGAGGCAACTAACAGCTCCAAAGAGGTCAGATGGTGTCATCACTACAATGAATTCAAAAACATTTACAGACACATAAAGCCTGGCGATAACAAGCTGATAATGTGATGTGGAGGAGGACAATTTAACCATTTCAGCTGCTAAAACAAAATGTAAACAACATAATTTCTGCAAAAGTATTATCATTGTCTGTATAATTTGAAATTTTGGTGGTGCGGTGACACACACAGTTGCATACATTTTACTCGCTTAAAACCCTTTAAAACCTTGCTTAAAAATCACATCCTTAGGTGTGATTTTTGATTTGATTTTGATTTGGTATTTTTTTAAAAACCAAAAAAAAAAAAAAAGATGATGAAAATTAAAGTAAAGCTTCAAAATATCAAAGAAGTTGTAGTTTTGTGAAATCAGGCATTGGGCTGTTAACCAACAGAGTAATCAGGGTTTTATCAATTTGAAAAGGTCTGTGTGGCATGGGTGTGGCTCTGCGCTGTCTGTGGTTGCATGGCAGATGATCTGCAGCTGTATCATGGTGCAAATTGCTCATGCATCATGGCCAATTATTCAGTTACCCAGCTTTTATTTAGGCCCATGCGCAGTTTGGATTTGTCAGAACTGTGACGTCTCTCACAGTTTGTCATTCCATACCATCTCAGTGAAGCTGCTCACAGTATGTTACATTCTTTTATATACTATATGCTTTAATAAAACAGGGAGAATTCTCTGGAACATACGGTATGTTTCTTTTTTACTTGAAAATTCAACCTTGGTGCTTTTACACATCTGCTATTTAGAATATAATATCAAAAACCACATCTATATTGACACACTGAAGTGCCTAAGACTTGTGCACAGCTCTGTGCAAACATTTAAAAGGCACTTCCACAGGCTCACCTGCAGCAACGTTAATTTTGTCAATGAAAACTACAACAACAAAAATGTTGGACCATTTTCCAGAACTAAAACAAGACAAAGACTAAATATTAATGAACAAAAACTAAATCAAAATTTGTCGCAATTTTTGTCACTGAATAAAAATTAAACAGGAATTACGGATGAATGAACAACTCTTTATCAAGTCTGAGTGTGTTAACTTTTCATGGTTCAGTACAAAACATTGTTTGCTTATTAGTGACAGAGTACAATATTAATATTATTATTATTATTATTACTATTAAGTGCTTTCCAGTCAGGAATTTCACATTTCAAGACCGTTTCCTATTATAGATAGCAAAAAAGAGGTGAGCTTTAAGTGAGAATTTAATTGCTTCAACTGATTTTGATAGCCTAATATCCAGACAGACTATTCCTGAAGTTTGGAGCATGATAGGCAAAGTCTCTACAGCTTGCCGACTTCTTCAACCTCAGAACTTACGATAAGCCATTGCCCTGAGACTACAAGGCCATAAAGATGTCAATAACAATCAGTCGTCTCTGAGTTCAGATGTTGCAAATTGGATGACATCCAGCTTTTCACTGCACCCAGATGCCTCCACTTTTACAATATGAGACACATTACCTGCAACAGCAGATATATAGAACCTGTGTATCATCTTCGCAACAGTAAAAGTTAATCTAATGGCTATGTATAATCTAAAAAAGAGAATAACAGTGTACCTAGAACCGACCCCTGACGTACTCTGTCCTTCACTTGGAACTTCAACTTGAAAACTTCAAACAGCTTGCAGACTGGTGGCCTGCAAGCTGTGGTAAGCTTTGCCACCGTATTGAACAAGAATGTAGGATTATGTTTAATACTATTACTGATAATTAAATTAGAATTTTAAACTGTCTTGGCACCTGGCAAGACCTGTTTATAATCAGCCAAACAATCATACTATTTATAATAGGCTATCTCTAGCTTTGAGTGACACCATCTGCGGTCCAAACATCTGCATTTACACCTGAGAGGTTGCAAATCCTCATTAAGTCAGGGCACCTGTTTTTGCCAGTGGTAACTTCTACTGTTAGCAGGAGAAACTGAGTCCAGCAGACCTTGGAGTGTTGCATTAAGACTGCCGGTAAGGTTATCCAAAGAACTAGCCTATTCAAAATGTGGCTGAAGAAATTCCAGCAATCTAATATTAAGCTCTATTAAAGCTGTGGGTCTGACAAAGTGAGTAGATGGCATAACTGTGCTGACATTCATTATATAGGATAACGATTCGAATTTTTGTTTTTAACTGATCAGAATAAACAAAGGTGAGAGGAAGGACTACAATATTAGAAATATTAAAATCAAGTCCAGAATCTTTCCACTGCAGTGAGGGGGACCCTGAACACACTGCTGAAAACCATAAACATCCAGCATTGACAAAAAAGGCTCTGAACAAAGAATTGGCAGGTTTATTAATATGCATGTTGAACAATCAGAACCTTTTCAACATGTACAAGTAGTGAATTCATCTGGAAACACAACCCCAGGTTGTCTAGCTGGGTTGTTGCAATCCAGGATCCAAGGCGGTTTCATAGTGTAGTGGATGCAGCGAAGCATAATACTAGAGCATGCTGCCAGACTTGATCTAGAAACATAGTATGTGGTCCAAACAACCTATACAACACAAAACGGCAGAATGCAGCATGTTTTTTGGAATGAGCATTGCCCCTCTTGAATAAATTTGAAGAACATAAAACCAGGGACTCAAAAGAGCTCAATTTAATATCTAATTTCAACATCGGACCAAAACCTGCCTTATAAATCAATGCCACCCCTCTATCTGGCCCTGCATCTCAAGCAACATGCAGTGTTTCCTCAAGAATTTTTTTTTTCAGGAAAGGTGGTATTCACTGAAAAGAAACCTCAAATTGCGAGGTGCATTGTGCGAAAAAATGTGAGGCTCAGAAACAAAAAACTAAAGTTAAGTGATGTGCTCATTATTTAGGAAATCCTACCATAGTCTTGCAAAGCTTGATCATTGATTTAAAAAAAACCCTACATTTCACAAAAAAAAAAATACAAATGTATTTTTCTATGAAATATATCACTTTTACCAATAATAATCTACTTTCAGCTTCTCGCAATTTCAACTTGGGGTCGCCACAGCAGATCCCACATGGATCTGCATGTAGATTTGGCATAAGTTTTACGCCAGATGCAATGCCACGTTACATGGAGAATGGGCAGGGTTCAAACCAGGAACCTTCCACACTGAAAGCGGTCGTACTAACCGCTAGGCCACCACCACTGCCTATATCACTTTTACCAATGAGTGGGTATATTACATATAAAAATCACATGAGTAAATTACAAAATAACCAAAGACAAGGATCACTCAGTTTCAGCATCAATAACCTCTCCGCTGCCAACTACATGGTTGCAAACAAGACATTTGGTTGAAAGCAAAATTTAATGTGCACATTTATTGTCAGAATCCCCTCAGTCATCACTGGCAGATCTGTGCAGCCAGTATTTTCTTGAAAGTTTCTAGGCCCCCTTGTGAAGCATTTCAAAACAAATAGAGGGCCAAACGTGGCCCACAGACCACAAATTAGCAGCCCTGATTCAGTTGCTGTGCAGTGGCTGACTTAACAAGCTGCTGTCCGACAAATCCATTACGCGGCTCATCAAAGTTTTATACCATTTTTTAAAATGACACTTTGCCTTCAAGAACGCAGATGTCTGGTGAGAAACAGGAGTTACTGAGGAGTTTTAACAGCACCAACAGATTGCGCAAATGGTGAGAGAGCGTTTGATGAAAAAAAAGACGTGTGCCGTGCAAAATATATTCAAGGAAAGAGGAGGTGGAGGGTCTGACTTATTAGGTTGATAAGAGTCAAAATCTGTCAAGTAGATGTCAGATTCATCTGATACCTTCTATTAAAAGCTTTGACTGCTAACTCTGATGCTGGACAGCAGGCTTTTTAACGGGAGTATTTAACATAGTGCTGCCGTCAGCTGACTTCTGCGAAGATAAAATAAGAAGAAGAAGAAGAAGGAGAAGAAAAAGCCAATTAATGTTATGTCAAATCACTTCCAAGAACAGTTACTGCACAGAAGATAGTGTTAGGGAAAGCCCTAATCGTATCTGCGGATGCGCTGAAATGATTGACATCCAATCGGTGTTATTAAAAAAAAAAAAAAACTTTTTACCTATAAAATCAGGCAGAGAGGCCTTGGTCAAAGGCAAGTACATATCTGACATAAGTCATGTCACACGCAATCCCAACATATCAAGATGGTAATCAACAACCACACCACTGTTGAGCATTGACTTGCTTAATAACTGTAATTGGCATAAACTAAAACTAGTCTAAAACTAATGGCTATGAAAACACTAACATAAGACTA
>OMMV01100738.1:0-12535 GCA_900302635.1 Chatrabus melanurus
TGTGTTCCTGGAACACTGAATTGATGTTATGTTGTGTTGGACGTCTGTTTCTCATATCATACGCGGTGGCTTATATTTGGTGTGTGTACATTTATGGTTATGGCATTTGGCGGCATTGTGATCAGATTCCTCACAGTGTACTGGGTTTTTCCCACGGCTGCCTTTTATTTATTGCGCGTCTCGCTCGCGGACCTCTTGAGCGGGCTGTGCGTTTATGTTGCGGTGAGGCTGTTTGCTGGCTGTTCGTAGAATCTTTTGGACATGTCCAAAAGCCACCGTGCGTGCTTACGTGCTGTCTGCGGCCTCGTTATTTCGCAGGTCGGCCTTGCGCGGGACGAGCGTTTCTGCCCACGTTTTGGACGCAGACAGGCCGTATGAGCCCGTACGGCCGGTTGTGACTGAGGCTTAATAGAGGGGGGAAAACCGCAAGAATTTCTAAAATAAATCCAGGGTGAACATTACACATACAGGGTCAGAAATATACACCACGCAACACACCAAATATTTGGTTAAATGCAAGGCAAGTTTATTTATATAGCACATTTCGTACATTGTGGTCATTCAAAGTGTTTTCCAATTGAAAAAATACACAGGTAATTAAAAATTAAAGTGTAATAAGAGAAAAGAAATTAAAAGCATGATTAAACAATAAATGAAAACAAACATGATTAAGTAGCCCTTAGCAGGTTTCTCCTTGGCTAGATGCTTGTGGTAGCCATCAGCAAGCTTCTGGCAGAATGCTGGTTGGAACCACTCTTCTTGGAGTTCCAGGTTGTTTTTTTTGCACTGATCAGACTTTTAAACTCAATCCAGATATTTTTGATAAGGTTGACATGACACGACTGTGGGAAGGCCGTTCATTGCAATGTGTCACGAATGAAAATAGGCAATCTTAGCCACCTCTCTAATATGCAGGTCAAAAAACAATGTTGGATCAAAAATCATCCCACTACTTTGAACTATTTCAGTATGATATATTCCGTCCCGACTGGAGGAGACTGGCGCACATTGTTTTAAGACAGTTGTGACAGAAATGAAATTATCCCTTGATTCAACAAGGGAATATGTACAGGTTTATAAGCACACCTCCCACTATCATGAATTCTGATTACAGTGTTTCCCCTAGTATTTGTTTCAGGCCCGGTGGTACTCAAAAGGGGTGGGGGCGGGGGTACATATTTATTGTCAGAATGCCCTGTTCATCACTGGCAGATCTCAGGGTGAATGTGCACCCACTATTTTTTTTGAAAGTTTGACTCCAGATCCTCCTATGAAGCATTTCGAAACAAATAGAGGTTGGGCCAGACGTGGCCCACAGGCCGCAAATATATTGGCTGACTTAACAAGCCACTGTCTGACTAAACTATCACGCTGATCAAAGTTCTATATATTTTATTTAAATTACGCTTAGCCTTCAACAATGCAGCTGTCTGGTGTGAAACAGGAGTTATTGAGGAGTTTTAACGGCACCAGCAGATCGCACGAAAGGTGAGAGAGCATTTCATGAAAAAAAAACGTGCCGTGCAAATTATATTCAAGGAAAGAGGAGGTGGAGGGCCTGACTTTTATTATGTCGATAGGAGTCAAAGCCTGTCGCAGATGTTAGATTCTGACATCTGATGCTTTCTATTGAAAGCTCGAAATTTTGAGGCTGGACAGCAGGATATGTAACAGGAGTTTTTAACATCACACTGCTGTCAGCTGACCTCTGGTAAGATAAAATAATAAGGCGATTAATGCTGTGTCAGATCACTTCAAAAATCAGTTACTCCACAGAAAATGGTGTTAGGGAGAGCCATAATCACAGCGCTGCAGACGCGCCGAAATGATTGACATCCAAATGGATGAATATTTGGAGTTATTTAAAAAGAAAAAGGAAAAAAAAAAGTTTTTCCTGTAATACTGTGGAGGGAACACTGGATTAAAAGCAAAACAAAATCTTGCTTAAGCAGCTCAGACCCAAGACAAAAAGTGTCGTTCACTCCCACATGAATCCCCACCTCCGGATTACAGTCCAGCTTGCGGTAGCTGTCTGGTGTCGTCATCTGACCTTAGCTCCACGAAGGCTCTGGACATAAAGTTACTTGGAGAGAGTACGCTTCATGATCCAGCCTCTGATGATCAGCGCCTGGTGGACCTCCTGAATGCGATGTGGGCTCCAAAGCACCAGTCACTCCCTCGCCAAGCTCAGCAGACTACCTCCACGGCCGCTGACAGCATGCCGTGGCTTCTACACCGCATTAGGTGCTGAAAGAGAAGGCTGTCCAGAGAGGCACGCTGCTGCAGGCCCACCACCAGCGGAGAGAAATCCTCCCACGGTCGAAGAGCACGGACAATAGTCTATAGGCCAGACTAGCCAGGCGTGGAGCTCTCCACCAGCATCTTTGATCTCCACCTTACCCAAACACAGCTATCGATCTCCAGTCAAAGGGGGAGGATGCTCCTTGCAATGGCAGTGTGTCCTCGAGCTGCTGTCCTGGCAGCGGTGAAGCCGGGCCAATGACCACAAGAGAATAATTGAAATCCTTGTTTTCTTTGTCCTGGAGCAGAGGAACACGATCCTCAAGCTCTGCAACTCGCTTCGAGAGCAACTGGCACCCAATGCAGTGCAAAGGCGAGGAGGAAGGTGGCACTGCAACACATATGATATAAAATACTAAAAAAAAATAAAATGTATCAAAACTAAAATGGTAAACAAATATATAACCAGATCAGGACACTGCCGTCTTGACACATGATAAACCATATGTCCTGTCACTATCTGTATTATTCTGTGCGTTTCCAAAATCATGTCTGTCACATACTGTTACATGGGGAGTAGAAAGCTGTTGATTCAGTTGTGGTCAGTATTTGACTACAGGCATCTCTGACACATTGTAAGTGTTAAAAATAATTCATGTGGCAGCGCTCTTAAACTGCAACCAGAGATTAGTTTGGGGACACACGAGGATATCATGACCCTCTGTGCCTTCTGATGAGTTACACATTCTTAGCCATCATGTCAGTGGTGGATTTGACGTCTACATGCAAGTCAACATGTGTGCTTGTGCTGTTCATGTCTGCAGGAGTTGTACATCGCTGTTGGCATCTCTGGTGCTATTCAACATCTGGCAGGAATGAAAGACAGCAAGGTAATCTGACTGTGGCCACATTAAAGGGTGTTCTTATTATTTGGGCGAATGTTTTGTTTTTAGCGCCTTCAGTTTTCAGTGGGTTTTCGGCACTTATCTTTTTGTGGTACTTGTTCTCACTAGCTGTTGATCACAAAACGGCACAATTGCAATGCAGGCATTAAACAAGGCAGTTCAGATATTATGGTGAAACTTGCAAAGACAGTTGGTGCTTTACTACAGTGTAAATGGCGTTGTGCAAAATAAACTATTATACAAATAATGAATGTTTATGAGTGCAATGTTAAGAATATTTGCATGAGGTGAAAGATGGAACAAATGGAAAACATTCATTATTCGTCTTATATGATACATAAATAGATCCCGATAGCTTCCTGGTATCATGGACTCATTTTTATGAAGCTCTGACTGCAAACTTTGAGGCTGGACAGCAGGATATTTAACGGGAGTTTTTACCATCATGCTGCTGTCAGCTGACCTCTGGTAAGATAAAATAATTATAAACCAATTAATGCCGTGTCAAATCACTTCAAAAAACACAGAAGATGGTGTTGGGGAAAGCTATAATCACAGTGCTGCAGATGTGCCAAAATGATTGGCATCCAAATTAATTAATATTTGGCATTATTAAAGTTTTCTGGTCTTCCCGGGGTGTTACAGGCCTGGCGGGCGGCCAGGCCTGTAACACTGTGGGGGGAACACTGGATTAAAAGCAAAACAAAATCAGTCGTTCAGTGTAGTGAAACGTATGGAACCAAAATGACGGGTAAATGGAACCCAATTGCACGAAAAATGACGTAAATCACACAATGGACTATTTTTCTATACAACGGGACAAATAATGCCACGTGACGCACAATCCACCAATCAAATGGCAAGGATCTATCTAAGTGTTGTATAATTTGTGTTAGTATGTGCACATATTAATGTTACGTTATTGTTAATCTGTTTATGCTATCATTTATATTTAAGAAAAGATCATTGCTTCTGCAGAAGTTGTCATGAAGCCGAACAATTCTGTGACACTCGGTGCCTAAAATCCGTGTTTATTCTTTAGCGTGAATCACTTTTGTAAAGTTCAAAAATTAGGATGACGTCTGACGTAATATATTTCAGTCTTGGTTTGTATACAAATACTAAACATGGCCCCTTCTTTTATTCAGACTATTGTTGCGATCAACAAGGACCCAGAAGCTCCTATTTTCCAGGTGGCTGACTTTGGCTTGGTAGCAGATCTTTTCAAGGTGAGTATCAGGGACTGATTGCTGCAGTAATGTCACCGTGATCTTGCATTAGGAAACGGCTGATTAATGAAGCTAAAACATCACTCGCTCATGGAAGCACCTGCCATCTGTACAGACGGTGGATTATTTGATAGGCAGGAGTCTAATGTGACAGAATATAACATTTGCTTTCTTGCTAATAAATTTTGCATGGTGCCTTATTCTACCTCATGGAAATGTGCAACTGCTGAATTATTGAGTTCTGGTTAGTTGTGGCTGTAATTTGCTGCTAGGGGAGAAATACATCGGCCTTTTGCAAGATGTAAACAATATAAAGAGGACCGTGTGGAACTTTTCATGGTTTGCATTGTGTCTTCTTGCACGGTGATCCACGTGCGTCGTTGCTTTCTTATGCTGAGCTGGTAGTTGGTGATGGTGCGCCCGAAGGATGGCACGGCCACTTGAAGGCCAGCACTGCTTGTGAACAGGTGTATTATATGTTCATGTGTGTCCTGTTGGTCATGTTTTATTTAGCCTCCCAGTAGTGCATGAGCAGCCCAGGTGTCCTTCCAAACGCTGTAGAAGTGATTGGTAATAATAGCTCGTGGCACTGGAGTTGTGACCCACTGGCTGAGATCATCTTACATGTGGTCACTCCTCAGATAGCTGATTAAAATGGATGGGCTTTCTACTTTTTCCCCCAAATGGACAGTTGATACCTTGGAAAAATGCAGGCTGCAAGTGATGATTCAGTTCTGAAGTCTCTTTACTCCAAGTGAAAATAATTTTCACTCCTGCTGAAATATTTCAGAATTTATCTTCTTTAATGCCACAGCGCTGAGGTAATTAATAATAGTTTAGTTATGTGCAACATTTCTCCCTTTTTAAGTCTTGCTGCGTGTGGGCACAGGGAGAGAGGGGAAAAACCAGTCATACTTTACGATCTCTCTCAGCCGTCCTCACGTACATAATATACATGACAAAAGTGAATTGAAAACAGCCATTAAATGAAATAAGGGAAAAATCCTCACTTCTCTACAAGTAATGATTATGTTCATATTTGATTAATCTGTCAGTTATTTTCTCGATTAATCAGTTGTTTTGGTCCATAAAATGTCAGGAAATGGTGAAAAATGTTGATCAGTGTTTCTCAAAGCCCAAGACAACATCCTCAAATGTGTTTTGCCCACAACCCAAAGATATTCAGGTTACTGTCAGAGAGGAGCAAAGAAACTAGTAATGAAACCACAAAAATATCCACATTTAAGAAGCGGACATTAAAGGGTTTTTTTTGTTGTTGGAAAAAAATGATGAAACAATTAATCGAGGCTAAATTAATAGTTGATTAATTTATTAGTCGATTAATCGTTGCAGCCCTACACTCGTTCAGTGAGTTCAGCACCACAAAGCGTGACAGAGCGCTTTCCGCAAACGCCAACGATCGCTGTGAGAGGCGCGCCTGTGCATTTCAAAATGGCGAGAGTGGAGAGCTGGATTCAGTTGCGGCTGATGTTATGAAGGAATTTGCCGTTTCTGTGCTCGTAGATGAGCTTTTGGACGAGGCACTGGAAAGATCACCCATAGTTCCAGCCGTAACTGACGCTGTTTCTGTCCGTGCTGTCGGACTACACCCTCCGCCATGTTTGTTTTGTGAAGAGTCAAGCCGTGAGGCACCTCCCACACTGTTAGCCTCCATTAGCGAGCATTCGCTAACGCTTTTGGCGAACCGCTCATTCAATTGTAAAGCGCTCCCTAATGTCACAAAACGTTTTGTGCGCTGAACGCACCTGAGGTGTCACTCTGATTCCATTATATTCGGACTGCAACACACCCGTGCTGAACAAACACGGTAAATCCAAGCCTCTTGCACCCGGCTTTGTGCCGATATTTCCTGCCACTTAAATAGCAAAGTGCGCTCAGACACGCCCCAAATGGACTTGTACCTTCTGTGCAACTCGTTCTTGCATCCACCGTCAAAATGGAGCCCTCAATGTCTAAAATATTTGTACAGCAGGTTTGTTTACTTATCGGTTAATTAAAATTTGCAGACTTAATTACACCAACATGCCCTTTTGAGTGTCGAGCTCTTCAACACCGACAGCGAGCACTCGGGTGAAATAAAAGTTTCGTTTAGTTAAGAGTTGCACAGTATTGCTGTTCAAAGCGCTGGTCCAACTCGTCTGTCCTGTTCCTCCTTCAGGCTGTTCCTGAGATGACTGAAGCACTAAGCAAGTGAGAACGACCCTGAAGCGTCCGCCACAACTGGAACAAAGCAACACAACAGACCCACAGTCTCTGCCTTAACAACTCAAGCCGTGTCTGTCCACACACACTTCACAGTGTGGAACTAAATGTCAAATTTTATACACCTACGCGTTAAATATCTATGAATAAGATTGTACTCGCCTTTAATGAGGTTATTTTATGTCTCCCTAGTTTGTGTTGTAATTTTTGTGCGACAGTAAAGACTTCAGGAATGCGTGTCTCTGGAAATGCTGAGTGCAAGATGTACAGTAGCTCAAGGCTATGAGATACTCTTGGAAAATAGGTTTATTATTAAATTGACATTTAATGAGTAGCACTCATTTTGACAAGTTTTCCCTTTATTGGCTTCCACCGGCAATGTCCTCTTTAAATGATCAGTATAGAAAATCTCTGTAGAAGTTACAATGAGTAAGAATAGATTGCAGTATTTTAAGAAGCAAACCTTGAAGGTTCATGCTATGAATCGTTTCATTCCAAGTGATATTCAGTAGAAATCCCATTTCAAACTTTTCACTGTTTGGCTGCGATACGATCACTCAGCCCGAAGTATTTACACAGCTTCTAAACACCCACCAGAAAAGTGCATTTTTTTCCAACCCGGATTATGAGATCAAGTACAGGTTGATGCCTAATCGGTGTGTATGAGATTTGTGGTAGTTTGCAAAAACCCTGACTCAGCTGGGTGTGGTCAGTTTCCCATCACGGCATTATTAACTTGCTTAACCTTTTGCTAAATGTTAACATATATATGAAGAAAAAACAAAAAGATGAAACATCCACACTGGTCCAAAGTACCCTGCAGCAGCCCCAGACTGTTCTTTGGGAGTTTTGGAAACGCTATCTTACGTACTTCCACCTGTGATAAGTCGACACCTCAGATATAAGCTGCTGTAGAGTTTAAATCCAGTAAATCATCTCATCAGCCTGGTTTCTACAAAGTGGCTGAGGGGAAGTGAGGCCTCAGCACCTTTCACCACCTACACATTGGACCACAGTTTCTAACGTAGTAAAAGCTGCGAGAGTCAGTTACCTGCCGCGGGCTCAGGCCCAACTGCTGGTTTGTTTTAGTAACTCAAAAATGTCATGAGCGTCAATTCCTGATAAGCGATCCCTGAAGACAAGTCTGTTTTTCAGTTGTCCATTCCCTGTGTTTGTGCTGCTCTGGAAAGGACATCCACTCACATCAAACGTACTGCCAGCATATGGAGGATAACAGACATACAGCCTGTGTCAGTGACTCCACCAATCTAGGAGTTAATTTTTGCAGTTGATCTGGAAAGTTATGTGGAGTTGCCCATGTCAGGTCTTATGTCTCTGACAGCCGGTTCACTGGGGTGTCCACTGGCTCCATCATCCGGTACTTCTCCTCCAGAAGAGGCTCACTGCCCTGCAGGTGGATAAGGGGCTTAGAGTGAAGCCCAACTCTACTCTCCTGGTTCCTCTTGTTGTAGATGTTGACCTTGTGCTCCAGCTCAGGGCTGGTTTTGGTGGACCCATCAGGGCTGGGCGGTTTGAGGTTTACAGGGTCCAGGCCCTTCTGTGTGAGACAGGAATCCTCGGATAAAGAGGAGAGCAGCTCCTGGACCACGGCGCTGGGACTCCCCCGAGGCTGTGTGCCCAGGGCGAGAGGGCTGCTGTACGGTGGAGGGTAGCAGCGCTGGTCGCTGTAGTCCGTGGAAGTGGACGCCTCGCGTACCGTCGAGCTGCAGTCTGTGGTGGAGCCCAGCGTGTGGCTGCTGATGCTGTGCTGCCGGGCGCTGAAGCTGCTGCGGGATGCTGTGGTGGTGGAGACCGCACTGATGGAGCTGCCAGTGCGCTGCAGGAGACTGGACGGCGTTGCGTCCGCACTGACCAGAGAAGAGGGAAGCTGGCTGGGGTTGTTCGGCAGGTGCACGTCTATGGCTGCTGTGGTGATTACGCGTGCAGCAGGATCTGGGATCCCAGTATCTAGATAGGGGACATCACACAAAGTTTCTAACAACTGTGGTGCTACATGGGCGGCGAGACAGGAAACGGATGCTCACCACTGCTCAGCTCACTGTAGTACTGGCTGATGTAGTTATTCATGTCGTCTTGACCAAGGTGATCTGAAAGAAAAAGAAGTGCTGATCGTTTTTGTTTTGACTAATTGCACAGTAGATTTTTAAATGTTTTAACACCAAAGATACTCGGCTGCAGTTGGATAACAGCAAGTTGACAATGTGTGAGTCTAGAACAGAACGCTGCAAGGATGTCTGTTTGTATGTCCTATTTCTCAGCTGTCGCTGGGTAGATTTCCACAAAACTTTCCACGCATAATTGGGGATGCATGCAGATGTCATTTCTTTGAAAAAATCATGGGCGCACATATATTTGAATATTATGTTACTGTAAAAGTGGAAAATTCTGCAGAAGAAACGCTGCTTCATAAGTAACGTAGTGTACCAGGAGGTGCTGACAAGATCATTGTGAGAACACATGTACTCAGAATACCCAATGACATAGAGTCACTGACCACAGTATTCCGCCTCTAGGTAGGCAGAGGCTAAGAATAAATTGGAAATTTTGGGGGAGACGGCTTCTAAAAATTCAAGGGTGCATCAGTTTGGTCTCTGGCAGTATCCTTTGCAGTATAATCCTCATCACTTTATTCTTTCTCAACTATAAACTCCAATCATGCATGGTACATACTCAAGGGGACTGTCTATCTAATGTTTCATAGATTCTAAATTAATCCAGGTGTCACATTTAAGTGTTATGCAAAAATCACATAGTGCTGTTGGGAGACCTGTATTCATTTAAATTTGAGCTACAAATATTCATCCTATGACTGTCCCAAGTGGTGACATTCATTGGTCTGCCTAAAACGAGACACCAATCTCCAGATGATTAATAAAACAATTATAGGAGCAGCAGCCTGAATTTAAAGAAATGACTAGAAATGCAGCAAAGATGTGGTGAGTTGTGATTTTTATAGTTGGACAATAAAAGAATGGGTTCAGCATGTTGGACCTTGACATCTTCTACCCTGACAGTACTTTGTAACTTTATGTCCTTTATAACCTGTCAGCATATCAGAGGTTTACAGTCCATCTAGGTGTGGCAGCAGACTTTTGATTTTAAAAATCGTGCAGGTTTGTGCTGTCAACCATTTGTAGAAAAAAGTTCTACCCTGAACTAGATTTTAGTTTGTCTAGATTTGTAACATGTCAAAAAAAGGAAAAAGTGCAACTCTTATTTCTGAGAGATCAGTATTACTGTTTTGCCAAACATTCAGTCATACGCTCATCCGTCCTAATTTTTTCCTCCGTGATCCAGGTCTGGGTTCAGTGAAGACTGAACCAAGGATCAGATGGTGGAAGTTGGAGGAGGAAGACTGTTGCGTGACATTCAGGGAGGGGGTGAGACGGGCGCTGGGTGGTGGTAGTGAAGCCATGTTTGATGACTGGGCAACTACTGCAGATGTGGTGAGGGACATTAGGAAATTACTGGGTGTGACATCGGGACAGAGGAAGGAAGACGAGGAGACTTGGTGGTGGAATGAGGAAGTACAGGAAAGTATAAAGAGGAAGAGGCTGGCGAACCAGAATCGGGATAGTCGGAGAGATGAAGAAAGTAGGCAGGAGTACAAGGAAAAGGCATATACTGGGCTGTACTTGAAGTTGAACACTAAAGGCCCAATTACACTACAGACACTGTCCAGTGATTCTGAGCGGGCAGGGCGAAGCGGCACCCAAACGTTAGCCAGCGTGGACGGTTGCACCAGTAACTTCGGCTAGCGGATGCTAACAGAGGGAACTTTGCTTGTAGCGGAGATTAACTTTCTCTAACGGTCTCCAACATAGCCAGAGGTACATCGGCGAGGAATTTTAAACATGTTGGAAAATTTTTAGACGTGGTCGACGCTCATCGGCATAGCCCAACAGCGGCTAGCGGATGCTAACGGAGGCTAGCGGACACCAACATTTGCAAAATACGTTCGTCTACGTTGGCCCAAACATCTTGGTGAGATTGCGCCTTTAGGAAGGAGAAAAGGACTTTTACTGATTGGCCAGACTGATGGATCACACTGGAAAGGATGTGCAGCAGATTAGGGCGACAAAGGATGCAGACGGCAATGTGCCGACAAGCGAGGAGAGCGCGCTTAGCAGGTGTGTGGAATAATCGGAGGAGCTGATGAACATGAAGGAGAAAGTTTGATGATTTGGAGAGAGTCTGGAAGTGTGACAGATTAGTAAGGAGGAAGTGATGAAAGCCATGAAGACTGGAAAGGCAGTCGGTCCACATCAGGCGTGGTCAACAATGGCCAAGAAGGTGTGGCCCTTCCAGCTGATTGCTTCAGCAGGTGGTTTTACTGATGAGCTCCTCCCCTCAATTTAAAATCCTGATCATCTGGGAAATCACCTGCTGGGGTGATTGGTAAAAGGAAACCCGTCTTGGACCTTCATGGTTCACCGTTCCTCACCTCTGGTCCAGATGACATACAGGTGGAGGCATGGAGATGTTTATGAGAGATGGCAGTGGAGTTTTAACCTGATTATTTAATAAAATCTTGGAAAGCAAGAGGCTTCCTGAGGAGTGTGGGAGAAGTGTCTTGGTACTGATTTGTAAGAATAAGGGTGATGTGCAGAGTTCGAGTAACTACAGAGGCATAAAGCTGATCAGGCATAGCTTTCTACCGTCTGATATCATTTACTTTGATTATCCAGTTTTGTAAGAATATTTTGTTCCTCTTCAGGTTATCTTGCACAAGCGTTCCTGCATTTACATTGTGTGGTTGCAACTGTCTGTTAGTCGCACAGTAATAACCCACGTAGTGCAACACATGCCCTAGTATTTGTAAATGGAAGTAAATGTTAGTTGTTCACAGTAATAAGTACATCCAGCTAAGTAGTGAATGTAGTTGAACCTGCAGACCTGTGAGACCTCTGTTCTCATTCACGTGCGGTTTGATCTAATGTCTGTATTCAGAGAACAGGGCAGTAATATTCTTAACTTTGTAACCGTGCCTAAAATTGTCGCATTCTGCCTACGGCAAGTCCTTTGAGACACTTCCCAGCCTCGTTCTTCAGCTCCTCCTTCCCAGATGAGATGAGTAAGTCTACAACATGTTCTGGGCCTGTCATGGGGTCTCTCCCCTTCTGGATGTAACTAGAGCACCTGGAGCAGAAATAGCACATTATGCCTTATGCATGTATTGCAAACAATGAGGCAACCGCAATGCAACATGTCTAGGCCTTTTGTAATGCTTTCTAGGCAATGGGCAATTGTAGGCAAGTTGGCTGCAGATGTTACCAGAAAGAAGAAGCCTTGTACAAAACAAAATCCAGTTGTTTCATATGAAACGGCTGGAAAAGTGGAAGTTTAACAGAAAAATTCTTAGTCAGCATCGTGTTAGTGGCAGTAAGGAAACCAAAAAAAGAAGAACTCTTCAATGTTTTATAGCCAGACGGTCCTTTCCAGTAGAGTCAGTGTGGTTTGATTTTGCTCTGAAGGACTTGTAATTTATTGAGTGACATTTATGCAAAGTGCATTATGGTACACTTTTAATTTGGGTATTTATTTGTTCCCATATTCATTTACTTATTCATGTATTTATTTATGTGAATCATTTACTTATCTATTTACATTATTCATTCATTTAATTTGTATTTATTTACATATTTATTCATTTAGTGATGTTTATTTATTTCAGTATTTACGTATTCATTTATTCACTTATTTATTTAATTATTGCTTTACTTATTTCATCGCTCATGAATACAGTGCCACATTCCTCTTCCTGTATAAGCAATGTACTACACTCTGATAACTGATTCTTTTGACCAAATTTGTTAGCCATAAAAGCATGTTGAGGCAAAATGACACCTGTATGACCTTTGACCCCGGATGTCCTTTGCTGCCCCCCCCCCCCCCCCCCCTTTTTTCACAAAAAAA
>OMMV01100748.1:4667-19199 GCA_900302635.1 Chatrabus melanurus
GGGGGGCAGAAGAGGGAAGCTTTATTTACGTCCTGAAATGTAGCACTACTGCGACATCTAGTGGCAGAAAAATAATTCCTAACACCTTTAACCCTTTAATGCCCATAGAACAGAAAAAAATGTCTTTGCATTTTGTATTCATTTGGGGCAATAATAACAATAAAGTTTCATTTTTTTATTCAAACAACCTCCTAGTTTTGTAAATACAGCCCTCTACCAAACTATAAAAATAAAATAAAATTCTTGGACTCTCCTAAAACTTCTCAGCGAAATCCATAAAACTTCCTCAGCTGTGTGTTTGTGCAGCAGAACCACCTGCAACAGCAGGTTTTTGGGCATTAGATCCCCTTGATTTCTCGTGGTGTGCTGCAAAGCATTTGCTGGTGTGCATTCAAGCACAGGAACACGTTGCATTTCTGGCATTTCCACCTTGACACACCTTTTGGACAGAGGTGGATTTTTTTTGAGCATAACAGACCTAAAGCGGTAGAGATGGCTGTCAGGTTGGGTTCAGTGCACGTTTCAATAAGATATAGGGACTCAAAATGTGCTCCATACCAAATAGTTGACCAGAGCATTAAAGGGTTAGAAGTCTAGTCTCACTTTCACACATACGCATCCCTGAAGGTTACAGTTTATAACCGTGACGTGTGAAGATCACGGTTGCCCACGATTGTGATCTTGCACCAGACCTGTACCATGTAATGTGTGCAAAACCAACAGTAGCATAACCGCAGTATAACTTTATCACAACCATAGCACTTCCAGAAATCCTCCCAGTAATGGCATGGCATGTACAACAACGCCACGGGGTCCACTTTTGGGAGGTGGTGGCCTGGAGGTTAGAGATACAGGCTTTTGAACAGAGGATACCAGGTTTGATTCCCCCTCAGACATTAAACTCGCTATGGTGCCCTTGAGTAAGGTCCATTATGTGCAGTTGAGTGCCTTGTTTGGCAGCACCCTGATATTGGTGGTGTGTGAATAGATGACCTGACACGATGCATATCCAAGAAAGAGAAAACGGGGTTCTACCTGATCTTGTTCATTAGGGTTTTTAAAAAAAAAACAATTAAAATGGGAAACGTGTTTGCAGGCTGTTTAAAGGCACAGTCACACCTAGATGTTTGGGCCAATGTAGACGAACTTACGTGCAAATGTCGGTGTCCACATGTTTAAAATTCCTCACCGTTTGCCGACATACCTCTGACTACGTTGGAGACCGTTGGAGAAAGTTAATCTCCGCTACGACCAAGTTAGCCTCCGTTAGCATCCGCTAGTTGAAGTTACTGGTGCGTTCGTCTACGTTGGGTGCTCCTTCGCCCTGTCTGCTCAGAATCACTGGACAGCGGTGTGTCGAACCCCTCTTCGGCACGTTGCCACGTTGGCAAACGTCCCGGTTGTTCTAATGGAGCGCTGGCTAACGCCAGCCTCAACGGAACACCGTGCTGCGTTCGCGGTTCGCTACCAAACTCCGCTAACGTGAGTTTTGCTGACGTTTGTCCAATTTCCTTGAGTTTGCACTGCGTTCACCACACGCTGGGGTAAACGCCACAGTGTGACTGCGCCTTTAACAATATTTGACTTGCATATATTTAGATTTAAACTGTATGAAATATTTCCTGAAACACAAAAAGCCAAAGACCGAAATAGGTTGTAATTATTATCAGTCAATTAGACTGTAATAATCTGAACACGCCTTAACCTTGCCGGACGGTGGCGACCTCAGCGTGTTGGCTGGGCCTGGATTGAGCCGTTTCACAATCATGTGTGTCGGTGTTCCAGAATTACTCCAAAACTTGTTTGCGCTAAACAGATTTTACTGATAGATGGTGATTTTCATCATAATTGTGAGCCCAATTCATGATAAAATGACTATTTGTCCCAGATGCCTTCACGCGGCGCACAGAATCTTGGTAATTGGTTGCGTGTTCTCATTTTCTAATAGGCGCTGTCACAATGAGAGGAAATGGACATTGCAAGCGTTGCCCTCATCTGGATGACACCACAACAATCACTTCATTTGGAAAATAAATGGATCCAAGTGTGCAGTTATCATCAGATGGCCAGTTTGTTTTAAAAATCAGAACGGCAGCAGAGCTTTTTAAAATTTCTTTCGCCTGGATGCTTCGTTTTAACAAGCAATCATGCGCACTTCTGCGATAACTTTTTTTATTTCATACACACATCTTGGTCACTATGTGCAGGAATGACGCTGTCAAAGACGTGTGATCGGTCTCCACCTTGCACAAAAAAACCAGATTTCCATCAGATTATCCATATGTGTCTGCAAATGTCCAGACAGTTGGATTTAAGAGGCTGATAGAAAATGTCACACATTGATCCATTATTAATAACCATGGAGGAGGAAGCCTAAAAATGACAACATTGATACAAACCTCACGGTCATGATACGACGCTGTGAGAATTTAGAAGAAGGAGCACACATGACATTTGGAACGTCACTTTTCAAGTTTCGAGATGATGTAGAAATACTCTGCAATGCAGGAATACAATTACCGCACAGTATTCTGAACACAGACTCGGAGTAACTAAACACATCGTAATGTACAGTACTGTGCAAAAGTTTTAGGCATATTAAATGTGTCTGGATTTTTTTTTTCTTTTAAATAAAGAGAAGCTGTTAAATAGTTCCTATTTATGAATAAATGTGTAAAATGTCTGACTACATCTCACCTTTAAAAATAATTAGTAATTTCTTTGAGGTGATAAAATGAAAATCAGGCTGTTAAATAAGGTTTTTTTTTAAATAATTTTATTATTGATTGATCATCAGCAACTGTCTTTGTGTTGTCAAGTACTCGGCAGTACAGCCACAAGTGAATCATATTTTTTTTGTGTATTTTGCTTCTTCTTTTTTTTTAAATGAGGTTTGTAAATTAGTAATTGATTGACTTTAATGAAAAAGAAAACGTAATAATCTCATATTTCATTTATGTTGCAGTTTTTTAAGAGGGGGATTTCACATGATTTTTGATGCATTTGTTTGTTTGTTCTAAATCTTTTTAAATGAGGTGCCTAAAACTTTTTGCACAGTCCTGTAATTTGAGCAACGTTTTCTGTCTGTTTGTTCCCCTACTCCTCCTGATTTCCACCAAACTTGATATGTGGATGACAGTCAACCCCAGAATTGAACTTAACGGGTTTGTCTTGGCAAAGGTCAAGGTCATTGAAGCCAAAGCTCAAAATTTAGATTATATTTTTTTTCATATGTAAGTGGGTTCTAGAATTTCCAAAATCAAATTTACCAAATATTAATCATTGGGGTGAAGATTGTTTGGGTCAAAGGTCTAAATTTCACTTTTTCACTCCGACTTGCACCAGACTTGGCACACATATGGAGGTGGATTCTAGAATCGCCCAGGCAAGGTCAAAGTTGCCAAAGGTCAATCACTGGCGTTGAGGTCATGTCTGCTTGTCTGTTTGCTTGCCTTCTCCTCCCAGATGCTTTTGCTGATTTCTTCCAAACTTGGTATGTCAATCAAGGTTGAACCCGAAATTATCCTTAAAGAATTCAGTTTGACAAAGGTCAAGGAATTTGATTCTCAACCGAATTTGGACCAAATGTGGCACACACTCAGGTGGATTCCAAAATTGCCCTGGCAAGGTCAGCCAGAGGTCAATCATTTGGGTGAAGGTCAAGATCATTGGGGTTACATATCACATTGCTGTCACCCTTGCTGTCTTCATGTTCATGTGTACTACCTAGTTTAGGATAAGTGGTTTTCTTCTGTGTTCAAATGTCCAACATGATTGCAATGCAGCGGAGTCTAAAACAGTTTTCAATTTTTTTTTACAGTAACACTGAATGTAGCGCTTTTCCACAGTGTAAATAATACCTAAAATATGTGAATTGATCAGTCGGTAATCTACAATGCATTACCTTTTTAAAGATCATTTAATTTATCAGCAAGTTGATTTAATTTGTGCACCAGAAAGAACGGAAACCAAGATCACCCAGGAGAAACTGGCCAACTTGGTTTTTTTTTTTGTTGCTTTTTTTCAGTTTCACAGTTTAAAAAATGGTTACCAAAATATGTGTCAGGTCTGGAAGCATGCGCTGGTACCACGCGTGGCCGCATCCACCACAGCATGGAACCACCCAGGCAGACAACCAGTCCATCCCCCACCTCCCGAATGTAAACATCTCCCTGTGGCAGCCAGGGGAAACACAAGCATCCCTTTGGCCTTGTCCAGTTGTTGGAGTCCTCAACACTGAGGCACTTACACACTGGATCACGCTTAGAGAAAACGCCCCACGTGGCCAAAATGTCATCGATGACATTCCCTCACAATGCAAGCGATATGCCTCATCTGAGACTCCCTAAGGAGCTGTCTGTTTGACATAAAGTCATTCCAACACAGTACAGAAGGATCATCCGAGCACCAAAGCCATCCAGGCATCACCTTACTGTAGTCTTCAGTCCTCAGGGACCCTTAACCTCCACATTTTTCATCTCTACCTGCTCTGCCAAAAGCTGATAAGCTCAGTCAGGTGTCTGTTAGCTCTTGATTGGCTGAGCGCATCACCACACACTTCTGTCCAGGGACCTCAAGACTGTGTTTCCCTCGACCTCAAAGGCAGAAGAACCAGGAACATGAAAGTCATTGCTGAGGTAAGTCATTGAAAGCCTGGATCTTAGTCTTGATCCAGGACAATCACAAATCCTGGCGCTCCGACTCCCTCACTCGGCTTCTCGAGTGTCATTATATGTATGATGTTCCGACATTTTGTGCTCAAATATTATATTGATCATTGTAGCAGATTATAAATTCTGCAACTGCATAGCCATGAGGATTTGCAAGTGTCCTTGCGCGCACGTCCTGCGCATTCATTAATTATGTTCAGTTGGAATTGTGTGGAACAAATCGGAGTGTGCAGACAGGAGAGAGTCTCGATGGACCCGTCGGGCATGTATTCTCAGGTTGTTCCACTGAAGCGAAGGTTAAACATCCTACCTGGATGAGTTAGAGGTTAAGGTAGTGAATAAATACTCAACAAGCCCTTCAAGACTCGCCCGTGGGGAGACCCGGCTAGTGTGTTATGTTTACGTTCACATCCACTAATTTCTTTTGAAAATGGCTTTTGCTTTGGAGCATAATTAAAATATTTTACACTAGTCATATTAAAACATTGTTAGCAATCAATGTAGAGCAGGTAGCGCAGTGGGAAAAGGAGTTAGGTTACGAATATGTAGACCTGAGTCTGATTCCCAGTCACGCTACCTGTCGATGTCATTGGACAAGACACTTCATGTGGACTGTCCCAATACACCCAGGTGTAAATGGGTACTGGCCTTGGTTCGGGGAAGTAGCCTGCGATGGACTGGCGGCCCTTTCAGGGGGACTCGTAGACTCTTATCCACTTTACTCTATGGGAAACGGGGATAAGCACCGGCACCAATGGGCATCGAGATGAATTTAGGACCCTGGGGAGTTGGGGAAGGTTATTTAAGGATACCTGTAATTGGAGCTCACCCCCTTTCTATCTCTGGTATAGACCCTATCGCATATAAGCACTTACGAGCCAACGTAGGGGGCACACTATCGTTTTTGTCCTTTTTTGCCAAGATTTCCAGGCAGCCGTACTTCCGCCTGATTGTGTTGTAATATGAAACCAGAAATTCCTTCCAAAATCTCCAGAAGTTGACGATGCAATGCATGCTGGGTTGATTTTTGGCCATATGTGATATGGTCTATTGCCAGTCTGCAGAACAAGGACGTGCGGTGGAGCACAGCTTGTGTGGCCGATTCCCACCACTTGGCCGTCTCAAATGAGTCAAGAGGGATCTTCCATTTGACCTCCAGGCGAGCCTGCAAGACCTTTTTCTGTCACCTGGCTCTCTGCATTAGAGGAGCCTAGTTTCCCGGCAGCTGGGGGTCAGAACCCTCCCCCACTAGTGAACCAGATATGGATTCGACGATTATAGCTGTCGATTGCATAAATCATAATCATGGTTTATATCCCTTGGTTACACAATATAGGACTTAGAAGTTTGCAATCAAGCCTATCAGCGCTCTATTCACATTTGACAATTGCTTTGTTTGTGAGAAATACTTTAAAAAAAAGAAATTGTGGCAGCTATCACAGGAGTTACAAAAAAAATCACTGTACACTAAAAATAGCAACAAAAAAAACCCCCAACAACCTCCTCTGCAGTCATCAGAATGTTTTAGAAGTGCAAAAAGAAATCTTGCTAGATAGATGTACTTTTTCCTAATATGCTGCTTATATCAACCCCGCACCACTTTTGGAGGGTTAGTCCAGTCACTTTGTTTACTACGGATGTTGCACATCGGTCTCACTTTCAGAGTAGTCTCAATCAACCAGCCCCTTCCTCTCACCAAACATGTTTATTGACTGTGAGCAAACTGTGACCCAGCCACTGTTACGTAGGTGTAGGATTACTATGCTTCAAGTTAATGAAAAGCATCGAATGAACGAATGAATCAATGGAAATCGATGAATGAAATAAGACTTTCAAAAGATTGTATCTGCATGTTTATGGTGAATAATGTACTTACATTTATGATTAAGCCCTCCGACGACAAAAGTCACGGGCTTATTGTTTCGCCTCTGTGTGTCTGTCTGTCTGTCTGGTTACAAAATATCTCAAGAACGCCTTTGCGGATTTCAACCAAATTTGGCACACAAGTTGCCTTTCACCCAAGGATGAACTCATTAACTTTTGAACAGCCAGGGTCATAGCATTACGGAATGGCAAAACTTTGCAATTTTCGCCTAATGCAAATAGATAGGAAAAGCAATTTCAAAGGCCTGTAATTCCAGAAATAGGGCAGATAGACCCATGGTTACTATTGAACATTAATAGGAAGTCATACATGGGCTTTCAAAAGACACCATTAGAAATTACCTTGAGTGACCCTGAATGTCCAAGTCAAAGTCAAGCAAACTTGAATCACTCATTGTGGCAAAACCGTGGGCTTGCACATCCTGAGATAGTATCACATAGAAAAGCTATTTGGGCTTTGCACTCTCTGAGTGCCTTTCTAGTTTGACTTAAAAAAAGAAGATTAATTTGAGCCCAGGGTGTAATCTGCATTATTTCATCAGAAACATTTGTCTTAAAAACATTAAATGAAGACAACAACACTTTATTTACACATTACAAGTATATTATTAGCAAACTAAAATCACTTAAAGCTACAGTGTGTAGGACATAGTGTCATCTAGTGGTGTAGATTGCATGATGCCATCGCCAGTCATGATTTTGTTTCCCCTCACATTTTTGCATCTTCGGCGAAGGGAGTTCATGCTCCCTTGCCTTCTCTTGTGATAAGCAACACGTATGATCCTCCATTTCACAAAAATGAGGGTTGTCAAGCTTGTTAGCCTGCACTAGCAACCAGCAGACAGTGTATAGGGGAGCAACCACTGATTATTCTTTTTGCTTCAGTTTGCAAAATGCAAAAAGCGGAGTAAGTATGTCCCTTTTGGGCTACTGTATCAAGATGGTGCTGCAACAAGGCGGCCTCCATGAGGGGGCCGCTCCAATGTAGATATGAAGGGCTCATTTTGAGCTTATGAAAACACATCGGTTTGTTGTTGCAGCTAATTATACACTAATGAACAGATGCTACACAAAGAATGCTATATTCCAGTTCTGCTAATAAACACCCCGAAATCCTACATACTGCAGCTTTAATTTATTGTGTCGCAGCCAAATGACTTTATATGTATTTAATGTACAACATATCAAAAATGAAGCTTCTCCTTCTGCAACTGCTGTGCTTCTTTGTAACCTTGATGTTAAACAAACAAACAATCAGGATTTTTCTCTGCTAGGCTGTGAAATCCTCCAGCATAATTCCTCTGACAGCAGAATGCCACAGGCGCCTCCTCAGGAAAAAGCACGACTGAACAGTTCCAAGAGCGTATGGATGAGATTTAATCCACACTCTTCACCTCCTTCAGTATGCATGCTGATTTTCAGCCAAGTGCGCTCCGTATCAGTCTCTGTGGACGCACGGAGAACCGACCCGGAGAAAGAATACACAAGCATCAACAGCAGCAATGACACGTCGGACTGTGTTACCGTGTTGGAAGTGCACGTGGTTTTAGCGCAGGTCTGCACATTTTCAAGTCGCCTCATGAAAATGACTTCTGTCAAAGTGCAACCCGCTAGCTGGCCCATGCTGTGTTTTTTCTAAGTTTATATTCTTAAATGGTGAATGGACTGCATGTCTGTAGCGTTTTTCCATCTGAAGCAGACGCTCAAAGTGCTTTACAACAATGCCTCACACTCATGCTCTCACACAACGATGTCAGCGTGCTGCCATGCAAGGTATTCAACTCCACACCGGGAGCAACCGGGGGATTAAGGACCTTTCCCAACGGCCCTTAGTGATTTTCCGGTCTGACAGGGATTTGAACAGAGGATGCTCTGGTCTCTAGAGTCTAGACCATCACCTGCTTTGTCAAAAAATCAGTTACAAACTACAACTGCACTCATTAGAGCATGTATATATATATATATATGTATATGGTATATTTTGGATATATTTTGTGCCATGGCATAAAATATTTCTTCTTCCAATGTTAAAAATCTTTGTTAGAAACTAATTTCTTTTGGCTTCGCCATAGCAGATAAAATGCATGTTGATTTGGCACAAGTTTTACTCCAGATGTCCCGACGCAACTCCCAGATGTGCACGGAGAATGGGGCATGGGTGCCTTGAATCTGGGACCTTCTGTTTGTGAGGCAGGCATGCGAACCTCTTGGGGCCTGAAACACTAATGGTTTCTACTGCAGATTAGGTTCAAAACAAGTTTTCTGAAAATCAGCTTATTGGTCTCATGGACGCTATCTGGATGGCGATCGCGAAAGCTAGTTGCGCAGTGGGCACAAATCCCTTTTGGGCGCCTCCACATACCTGTTGCGATTTAAGTGGCGCAAAGCTGGACAGAAGCAGTCTGCTCCTGTTCTTCTTGACTGCACAACTGGAATGCATCCTTAATTTTCCAGCTAATTCACTCCAAACTGTAAAGAATTGTTCCATCTTACCGGTGAATTTTCTCACTCACGTGCACATCTCCCTCGTCTCTGAGCTTTCTTGCAATAATTTGATGGTAAGAATGTTGAGCAGACAGGGCAATTAACTGTACCTTGTTTACGCCTGTACTTCCCACACACAAAAAAGTAGAGCAGTATCACTCAGTACACTGTGTGTTTTTGCAATAAATAAACTTGACTTGAGGTGAGTTGCACCACAAGGGCCAGCAGATCTTCATCTGAATTTGACTCAAAATGCATTGATAGACAAGCAACTTTTAGATTTTGTTGCAATGGCACAGGAAGTGCTACTACGACTTAATGCATATTTTTCCTTTTATAACAATATTTCCTTTTTTTTTTTTTTACATATAAAAAAAATAGTCTAATGTTTTTATGTCATCCTGCCAACAAAGAAACGGTTAAAACACATCACTTTCTTTGCAGAGGTAAACACTGAATTGAAAATAAAAACCTGAAGTCAAACCAGCTTTGAAGGCAGAATTTGCAGCGCGAGTCATTACCTGAGCTGAAAATAAAAACCACACCTGCATTTTGTGTGAGGTGGCTGCCAGCTGTGGGACCCTCTCACACACCTCTGTATTCCTGTGTTGCAGCAGGCCTTTGATCAGGTAATTGCCCCCTCAGCCCCCAGAGTTTGCATCCCCCATATGTCGCTATGGCGACCACCTCTCCAGCATCCATCTGTGCCCCTTTCCGAGCCTTTTAAGGCAGACTTATATGTTCTGATGCTTTGAGTGAAGGAAGAAAAGGGCAGCGAATGCTGCCTGAAGCATCCCGGCCACTTTACCATCTTTTCATGACTGTTCATGTTTTATGAGGCATGTGTGGAATTACTGTTTTGTGTTCTTTTTTTATCTTCTTTTTTTTAATAAGAGTCTGTACACGTGCTTCGCTCATCTCTCCACGTCAGCTCCACCGCTCGAATACAGATATGCTGTATGGTAACATGTAATAAGGATTCTCATTGTTTCTTAATCAGCTCCGAGTTCCAAGCCTGCATGTTATGAGCGGATCAAGTAGCAAGGGATCACGATCGGTGATGCTGTGAAGATTATATGTCAAAAACTAAAGTCCCTCACTGACAATTTCAAATTAACTACTGATTTTATTGCATTGTGCATTAGGAAAAAAACTGACCTGCAGCTTGTGTATAGATAGATAGATAGAAGTACAGATTTATATGGAGCACATGAAATTATTTATCTTAATTACTAAAGAATTTGATTATTAAAATAACTGATGTATGTTCACTGTTTCAGCACTAATTGATTTCAGAATTGAATGTCATTATTTTATAAGTAATTCATTCTAACATATCTAAGTGTAAGGTGCAATATTGTTTTCTTACTTTTATTTGTAGTTGACAATTCATGATGTTCTGCTTCCGATTGACACACACCCCAAAAAAAGTCAATCCACACCAAAGGTTTCGACTTTATTGTCTGGAAAACTTCAAAGTGCCTTTTGTGATGTGCCTTGCTCAAAAGCACATGCAGTACAGCAGACGCAGTTGGAAGCGAGTTGGTTAATGCCCCGTTACATTCCCGTAATGAGAAGATGTATGGCACGACGTTGCCCTGTGACAACATCTAAAAGCTGCAAATGGGAATGTAATTGCTCCTGCTGAGTGCTGCTCATTTGAATCATTAATTTCAATTATTTTTTTTTGTTGTCACAGAAGTATTTCGAGGCATTCAGAGATTCATCTAAGAGGTGTTATAGTGGAATAGTATTACCAAGTTAAGCCACGGGAGATGACAGACAAACAAAAACATAATTCATTGTTTTCTGTTTGTTGCCACTTATTTCATAAATCATTTAGTTTGCTAATTCCTCTAGCAGTCAAACCTGGGTGGATGTATTTAAATAATTCATAATAAGTAAGTGACTTGGAAAAAGAAATGTTATTTCAAAGGTGTGTGTTTATTTATTTTAACAAAGAAACAAAGAGAGTTTGTATTTTTTTTTCTGTTTATAGCAATAATCAATAATCTGTAATCATTCGGGTTCACATTACTGGCTAAAATGACACAAATCTGACTTTTAGAGTATCTTTTTAGTTTTTCCCTGCAAGTGAGACAGATCTGATATTTTCTGAGTAGTGGAATCACAGGTTTTTTTTTTTATTTTGTTTGTTTAGTTGGTTGGGGTTTTTTGTTGTTAATGTTTTTGTTTTGTTGGGGCGGGGGGCTTTTTTTTTACATTGTTCTCTTTGATTCAGACTTGATTTGTATCTGATATCTGATGATGTGATTGCTGTGCGAATGCCTGGATTGGATACAGGTCATTTACAAACAGAAGTATGAATCATCCAAGATAAAAAAAATTATAAAAAATTTAAAAATCCAATCTGGTAAATTGTAAAAAATCAGATTCAGCTCACTTCAGTCATTCATGTGAATGTAGCCATAGTTTGCAAATTCATCCATCTATCAATTATGGGCTTTTTCATTTATAAATTCTAACATAAATTACTTGAAAGTGTGATCTAGAAGATGAGTTATTTAAAATTTAAGAAATAGATCTAAATTAAGTTTTCCTCTCTCTTTCACGTACCTAGAAACAAATAAAATTTATGATAATTTTTTATGGATTCTGCTCATTTCAGACAACCATGTCAGATATGGGTGCTTTTATTCAGAAAAATAAATTATTTCAAACATAAATTACTTTTTTTTAAATGTGATCTAGAAGCTGCATGATTTTAATTTTAAGAAAAAAGGTATTTCTAAATCATACTTTTCTTTTTACGTGCCACATATTTATTAAACCACAGTTAGCAAAACTATCCAACTATTTTGGATTAATTAAATGATTTCTAAAATTAGTGAATTAGGGGAAGCTTACTCAAAGCTGATTTTGTTTGTTTGTTTGTTTGTTTTTTTTGGGGGGGGGGGAGTGGGGT
Organism: Chatrabus melanurus; assembly: GCA_900302635.1. Taxonomy (NCBI): domain Eukaryota; kingdom Metazoa; phylum Chordata; class Actinopteri; order Batrachoidiformes; family Batrachoididae; genus Chatrabus; species Chatrabus melanurus. The sequence goes on from OMMV01100748.1 coordinate 16,632, forward strand.
TAGGAAAATGTTACTTCAAAATTTCTTGCCACTTGTTTAAAAAAAAACATTTAATTTGCAAATCCATTCATCCTTTTTGGGACAATTAAATGATTTCGAGAAAGAAATGTGATCTAGAAGATATGATATTTTAATTTAAATCATACTTTTCCACTTTCTTTCCATTTATTTATAAACTATTGTAGGATTTTATCTGCGCATTAATACCAACTGCAGAAAAAAAAAATTATTGAACATTACAGAGCATGATGAGGAAAATGGAGCTTCAATCAAACAGCTAACGGATGTATTTCAGTACTGATAACGATGATGATGATGACGTTAACAATAATCACCTCATTTGTTTTTACTGAACACAATGTCTTGGTGCAACTTTTGTAGGCTGATGGTTTGGGGCTGCTCCTCTTTTCACATCAATCTTCAGTGAGTCCGCCGAAAAAATGTAAGTGAAACCCCCCTGTTTTGCGCTCAGGGTCTGCAGAAGTGACACTTGATGATTTTCTTGAATGCGCCTTGGAAGTCTTTGTTGAAGTACGCGTAAATGATGGGGTTCAGCAAGGAGTTGGAGTAGCCCAGCCAGTTTATGACATCTTCCAGCCACCGCGGCATGAAGCAGGACTCCTGGCAAAAAGGCATGACCAGGGCGACGATGAAGAAGGGCAGCCAGCAGAGGATGAACGTGCCCATGATGATGCCCAGAGTCTTGACCGTTTTGCGCTCCCGTGCCAGCGCGATCTTCCTCTTTGCGTCGGTCGCCTTTTCGTGCTTGCTCTCGAACAGCGGGACGGAGCTCGGGGTGTTGGGCAGCGGCACGTTGCCTTTGTAGTTGCTGTGAACTTCGATAATCTCCAAAGACTCGCCGTCCTCCGCGTGTTTCACCGCGCCGTTGACGCTCTGCAGCGGCCGCGGCTCCACGCTCCTTCTCCAGCTCTTGTCCTGTGGGTCGACTGCGGTCTTCTTGTGAAACAGAGCCGGGGACAACGCCAAGCAAGAATCGGACACTTTCTTTTTTTCCGATTTACGCACCGTCCTCCTGATCCGAAACCTGGCGGCTTTGAATATCCGCCCGTATAAAACGAGCATCAGAATGAGCGGGATGTAAAAAGCCCCAAACGTGGAGTATATCGTGTACCAGGGATCTTGTCTTATCTTGCACTCCTTTGGGTTTGCCCTGTCTTCTGCCATTCTGCTGGGCTGGGAGCGCATGATCAGCATGGGCGGAACTGAGATGGAGAACCCGACGAGCCAAGTGACACTGATGAGGACCGCGGCTCTCCTCGGAGTCCTCTTCTTCATGTAGTCTATGGGTTCGGTTATGGCCCAGTATCTGTCCAGCGCGATGGCGCACAGGTGCAGGATGGACGAGGTGCAGCACAACACATCCAGAGAGATGAAGATGTCGCACGGAACCTGCCCGAGAGTCCACCGATTTAATACCTGGTAAAGCGCCGCCATGGGAAGAACCAGAACCGACACCATCAGGTCGGTGACAGCCAGAGAACCGATCAGGTAGTTGGCCACGTTCTGGAGAGACCTCTCCAAGGCGATGGCTGCGACGACGCACGCGTTCCCAAAAATTGCGCACAGGATGAGCGCGCAAAGGACGAAGGATGTGAGCACTTGATAACTCAGTTTCACCTCCTCATCTTCAGTTCTGGAGGTTTTGTTGTTGTAAGAATCGTCAAAGTGAGGCCAGGCGGCCGCTGTCGTGTTGTTCTCCATCGCTGGTAAAGGCAAAGTGTTTGGAGAACTTCGGTTAATTTATGGAGAGCTCAGTGCGCGGCGCGCTCCGACAGCTTGCAGGTCGCATCGTGGAGTGTGAGAAACGCACTGATTGTGCCACGGAGACGCTCTGAACTGTGACTGTCGGCTGCTGACGAAAAATGATGTTGCGTATTTATACCAGTGATGGAAAATGCGTCACTTTGGCTGTGAGGATGAAGGAGACTTTTATTTGCAACTGTGAGTGCTCGTGAAGTAAAGTTTCGGTTTATAACTCATTTTTACCCTTTTTATTCATGCAGGCTGCAAATCCATAATTTCATTGCTCCCTTTCAGAATTAAATTTTCTTGGATTCATGTCATAGTGCAGCAGACAACCAAAACAATCGTGCATTTTGTGGTACAAGCATGAAATTTCTACCACATAAGGTTTATTTTCAGATATGGAGCCAAGTTGGATTTGACCTCTGAGGACCATGAGGGGGTCAATGAAGGATTACACAGGGGTCAAAATATAAAAATCCTCCAATCATATTGAAACATATACCATATTATTTGCCTGATCATAAAGATTCCAAAAAGGTATAGTTTGGACTATCTATGACTGAATGTTCTGGAGTTATGGGGCAAAAACGGCAACAATGGTGACAAAGGTCATTTGCAGTTTGTATAGGGGTCAAAAGTTAAAAGTTGCTCCAATTTTGGTATAACGTGATGCAAATTACGACATAATAAAATACGACATGTTAGCAGAGTATTAGCCAGCGCTCCATTAGCACAAGCGGGACCTTTTACAAACGTGACAACTTGTGGGAGAGGGGTTCGACACTGTCAGTGATTGAGCGG
>OMMV01100758.1:2724-17113 GCA_900302635.1 Chatrabus melanurus
AAACTCAAGATGTAAAAGTGTATGCTGTTTGCCATTTGTGGCAGCATGTCGAAGACAAAGCTCCGGGCTAGACCTCAAAGACAGCGGTTGTATTCAGCGAGTTTTCAAAGTGTGAAACTGACACTTTATGTTTCTGCCTTTGACAATAAAAGCAGGTTTTCACATGTGACAGCGGCAACAGAAAAGAAATGAAGTGGCTGAAAAGAAGCTCAATCAGTCTCCAAGGGGACAAAAAAAGGATGTGACATTCTGAAAAGGAAACTCATATCAAAACAAATCTTATTGTTATACTGAACATACAGTAATGTAGAAATGCAATCGCAGACTCAAAGAGAAGTCTGCGATTGGTCCGAGCACAACACACTTTATTTATTCATCTGGGGCAGCGATGACTGTTGTATAGATTAAAAACTATCCGCTTACAAATGTTATCCTGGGAGGGGGGGTACTAGGTATTTAACTCGGTATACATTTCATGGAAGTGGAAACTCAAATATATATGAAAACTGAGCAATGAAACTTTCCAAAGAGTAAGATGTGGAATTGGTCCATTTCATTTTCCACACAGTTGCTCTGCATTTCATAAGCTGCAGGGCTGTGCAACCGTCCTTCACAGTTTGAGTCTGGACAACACCTTCCATTGTTGCTCCAAGTTTTCAAAAGAAATTGTGTTTTTCCACAGGTATACAGTTGTTTTTTGCAAACTCACATTTTCAACATCACATCATGATGCGTCTCATCTTTAGGCTGCACCCAAACAACTCGTTCTACATTAACAGTCACATAAAACTGTGCTGCTCATCAAATCTTCTTAGCTTACAGTGAGACAAACACACATTAGCCTGCCATATGTACACACATCTGTAGTCATGAGTTCATATGTGTTCATCTGTCAGCGTGCAAGCCGCTCTAATGCCTACATGCAGATTAAGTCTGTGCCGGGGTTGCAGAGGTCACCTGGGATGCAACTGTCCCAGTTACAGCATGGCGCCCGCACATACACACGCAGTTACATACACAAGTTTACATACACTTTGGCTAAAAACTTTTAAAGTCAATTTTCCTCGACTACCCACATTTAATATCAAGCAATTTGTGAGTTAGGACTGGCGGCCTGTCCAGGGTTTACCCCGCCTCTCGCCCAATGACCGCTAAGATAGGCTCCAGCCCCCCGTAACCTTTAATTGGAATAAGCGGGTATAGAAAATGAATGAACGAATATGTGAGTTAACCTCCTAAGACCCGAGCTTGAACAGGAATTAGGTTTTGGGGAAAAAAAAGGATGCCCCTGTATCTGGGCGCAGGGTCTGAGGGGTCAGTTAGAATGTCTACTATATTTCCATATAATTATTTAAAAATAATAGTTTACTTGATCAGATTTTCATTGTGTCAGCAGTTTACATACACCAAGATGAATACCTCTTTACACAGCATGGATGACTCCTGAAAATAACTGAATGACTAATTGGTATAATTCTGGGTTAACTGGGGAACCTTTGGCTGGATTTAAAGGTCAACCTGTAGAACTAGTGCCTTCATCACCATAGCCTGAAAGGCTGTCAACCAAGGACAAAGCCTTGAATCCAAAACTGATTTTTAAAAAACCCTCTGGCTTCATCCTGGTGATCAACTGTAAACTTTTGTCTAACTTCTTTATGTTGACTTTGGATTAATGGATTCCTCCTTGGTCAACAAGCTTTGAGGTCGTAGTGATGCAGTGATCTCTTAAAGGTGAACAATGTTACATTTCTATCAGATGCCTCCAAGTCCTTCATCGGTTCCTTTGTTGTGATCCTGAAGCTCTGTTCGACCTTTAGAAGGTTTGTTAATTTGGGCATCCTTCCTCGCTGATGTAAAGTCTGTATGGTCCCAAGCTTCTTTTATTTTTGTATAATTGATTGTACAGTTGCTATTGGTACCATGAATCTTTTTGAGATTGCTCCTAAGGAGGAACCTAACTTGTAGAGACCCAAATGCTTGCTCTGGAAACCTTGGCTTAATAAAGAGGCATTCATCTTGGTGTGTAAACTACTGACCCATCGAAAATCTGACATAATGAATAAAAACTGAAATAAATCTAATTTGTAAAAGTTACTTTAAAATAACTATATATTGAAATAAAATAGACATTCTAACAGAATTAACACATATTGTTTGATACAATCCAGTATGGGCAGTCGGATAAAATTGCGCTTGAATTTTTTAGCCAAGGTGTATATAGACAATTGTTTGTGTGTAAGTAAATAAAGGCATCTATATGGAGTCAAAAACACATTCGACTCTTCAGAAACACGAGCAGCTTAAAGATGGTGGCGTGGCAAAACGAGCTGTAAGTGAGATGGTCGTACACGGTCTAGTGGACGCAGAACCACCGGACAGTCTGAGTGCTGATTCGGTGCAGCAGCCATCACAGAGCCAGGAGCCAGCGGATCCACAGGAAGTGGATGTGAGGTTCCACTTGGTCTACAACTCAGGGTTTGGTGAGGTGAACTTCACTAGTGTTGCCGCCATTGGTGGTTGTGGTGATGATGTACTGCGTGGTGGCTTGCTGATTGGCCGGTTGCTGCTCCAGGTGGTCAGTGTGGTCCTGGCTGGTGCTCTGAGGGTCAGACTGTTTGGTCTCCAGCTCTGTCTGCCCCTCTGATATAACGTAGTGTGTCTGCAGGAGAGGAGCAGAAACAACACTGATGCACACGGTTGTAGTCGGACACATTATGGGGCGATGGCAATCATTACTTCAACAGTCCATTGACTGCGCAGTGGTATGTTGAAACCACGGACACTTTTCTCATTCTATTGACTGAAAATTGTTTGGTGATGATGAAGTCAGCTGTCAGGATGATAATGCAAATTACCACAGATCAAAGAGTGTTAAAACGTTTCTTCAGGAAGGTCAGGTGACTGACTAGGCCATTGAAGAATATTCCATTTCTTTGCCTTCAGAAGCTCTTGCATTGCTTTGGCAGATTGTTTTGGGTCATTATCCATCGATACTGTCCCATGTGGGTTTGAAATGTGTTGCAAGAATCAAAACTGAATAAAGTGTTGACTTTGAATAAGACATTCATGAAGTAGAACATCATATAATATGCCAATGTATTGTTTTCATTGTATCACAGGTCAAACTTAATTTACAAATAATTTGTTTTCAGTTTAATTTTAGTTTAACATATTGTCCAAACTTTTTCTGGTTTGGGGTTGTAAATACAACTTTACCCCCTGCACCCTACTTTGTGCCCAGAGTACATGCCGTATAAATAAAGCGGCGCCAGACACGCCCCAAATGCCCTTACACAACATACTTTAGACCATGCACCACAGATCGTCAAGCTAGGCCCCCCCCAAAGTTTTTTCATTTGTCCAGAGCTACATAAAATTAGTTATAAAATGACTAATATCTGGTTCAAACTTTTAAATACTGGTTACAATGTCTTAAAATACATTTTAAACCAGTCTACCATTGCTGTAGGATAGTTTATAACTTTTACAATTAACCTGTTTCTATTGAGCCAGACTAATTTAAATGTAACCATTTTACAAGAAGTGCCATTTAAACCCAGTTCAAAATAAGCTAATATTTGGTTTAATACAATATAAAACATTTGAAACTGTTTAAAACACTGTCTGTCAGTCTATCATTGGTGTACAACAGTTTATATTGTGTCAAAACCAATTTATGACAAGAACAATAGTTACCCTGACCTGCAGCAAACTTGTCCAAGTTCTTAGCAAGGTATAAGCTATAGTAGCAAGTTTGATCATGATACATGAAGACCTGTGGAGTTCCTGCATGCACTAGGTATCAGTAACTCTTCCTCCACTGGCCAAAATTAGAGTTGAAATAGCCCAATGTTGAACATATCCAAAAATTTAATGAGATAACCTTGTGTACCAAGTTTGACCTTAATATACAAAGTCTTTGTCAAGATATCATGTATACAAGGTTTCAGAAACTCTGCCCCATGATGGCTAAATTACAACCCCAAATCAGAAAAGGTTGGGACAATATGGAAAATGCAAAAAAAAAAAAAAAACCCACCCAGTGATCCTTACATTTACTTTGACTTGTATTTCACTGCAGGCAGTATGAACCAAAGATATTTCATGTTTTATGTGGTCAACTTCATTTCATTTGTTAATATACATCCCTTCCTGCATATAAGGCCTGGCAATACATTCCCAAAAAAGTTGGGATGCTAAAGCATTTACCACTTCATAATGTTGCCATTCCTTCTCTCAACACTTAAAAGATGGAGGATACACACCCATACATTGAGGATACAAGTGATGAAGTGTTTCAGGTGTTATTTGGTTCCATTCTTTCTGCAAACACATCTTAAGGTGTGCAACAGTACGGGGTCGTTGTTGTTGCATTTTTTGTTTCAAAATTCTCCACACATTCTCTGTTGGGGACAGGTCAGGACTGCAGGCAGGCCAGTCCTGTATCCGTACCCACTTCTTCTGCAGCCATGCCTTTGTAATGTGTGCAAAATGTGGTTTTGCATTGTCTTGTTGAAAAATGCATGAACGCCCCTGGAAAAGATGTCATCTTGAAGGCAGCATATGTTGCTCTAAAATTTCAATGTACTTTTCTGCATTAATGCTGCCATCACAGAAGTGTAAATTACCTTTGTTAAGGGCACTGACACAACCCAATTCCATGACAGACCCTCACATTTGTACTTGTTGCTGATAACCCTCTGGGTGGTCCTTTTCGTCTTTGGGCCAGAGCTCACGGCATCCATTTCTTCCAAAAAAAGATCTGGAATACCGACTCATCTCACCACAATACACATTTCCACTGTGTGATGGTCCAAACCAGATGCCTCTGAGTTCAGAGCATCACTTCTGGTCAAAGTTAACATAAGGCTTCTTTTTTGCACATTAAAGTTTTAAGTGGCATTTGTGAATGCAACTCCATATTGCCGTGCTTGACAAAAAGTTTCCCAAAGTAATCCCTTGCTCATGTGGGTATATCAGCTATTGATGAATGACTGTTCTTGATGCAGTGCCGTCTGAGGGATCGGAGATCACAGGTGTTCAGCTTGCATCCTTGGCCTATACACACTGAAATTCCTCCAGATTCATTGAATCATTTAATGATATTACGCACTGTAGAGGGAGAAATATGCAAACCCCTTCCAATCTTTCTTTGAGGAACATTGTTTTTAAACATTTCAAAAACTTTCTCAGACATTTGTTGACAAAGTGGAGATCCTCTGCCCATCTTTGCTCCTCAAAGACTCAACCTTTTGTGGATACTGCTTTTGTACTAAATCATGATTGCAATTACCTGTTGACATCACCTGTTTGAAATATTTAATTTTTTAACCTCATTACTCACCCTAAATTGCCCCCGTCTCAACTTTTTTTGGAATGTGTTGCAGTCCTTAAATACAGGAATGGATGTATATTAACAAATGAAATGAAGTTGACTGCACAAAACATGAAATATCTTGGGTTCATACTGTCTGCAATAAAACAGAAGTTAAAGTAAATGTAAGAATCACTGCACTTTTTTATTTGCATTTTCTATATCATCCCAACTTTTTCTGAGTTGGGGTTGTACAATCGAAATGTGCTTGTCAAACTTTTCCACGGTCTTCATGATTTAACCTTATGTAACAAGTTTGACCTTGATATACAAAGGCTTTGACAAGATATTGTGTAGACAAGGTTTCCAAGACTCAGCCCCGTGGTGGCCACAATTACAATTGAAATGTTCCCAATGTTGAATTTGTCTGAGGTCTTAATGAGGTCATCTTATGTACAAAGTTTCACCTTGATACACGAAGTCTTTGTCATGATATTCTGAACACAATTTTTCCAAGACTGTGACAGGAAACAGGAAGCTGTTTTAACTGGGAGAGTATAGCTATTTTGTGAACACCAATCACACTGACTGTAGATATTTTCAGCTTAAAGGCATAATCCTAGCATTTACTCACTGTTTTCACTTGGCTGCTGTTGACTCCAGATGTAGGCGGGCTGGCCTCAGCTATCACATACTGAGTGTGGGGCAGAGCCATCATCTGGATCTCAGATGCTGGAAAAAAATGGTTTCCATATTATCCTGACATGTATCAAACGATACAGTCTGACTGGATGATTCGGGAACATGCGTGGGACTCACAGTAGCCTCTGTAGTTCCAGTTCCCAGGTATGTAAGCGTGCTGCACGGTCCCTGGCTGTGGAGTACTGCTGGTCTGCAGGGTGTGGCTCTGGCTTTGAGCTAAGGTCACAGGCGTCAGCTGAGCAGGGCTCAGTTCTTGTCCAGGCTGTTGGGATGTGGGGCTCAGAGGCTGACCTGTGACCTGGGAGGGAGCAAAGAGATTGTTCATAAAACATTGTCTTTTTATTCCAAATACTGCAAAGCATGAAAAGTCCTTACATACAGCAAGTTTGCAGTATGAGATTTCTTCAGATGTAGATTCACCCTGCTATAATTTCAGTTCATCTGTTTGTGTGGTTAGCACCTCACCCTTTAGTGGATTGGTTTCAAACTTGCCAGACGTGTATTTTTACATGTGGGAATGTCCTTAAAAGAAACCAAATTTATGCTTCATGCCACTGCAGTCATGAGAAGTGACATCATGGCCCTGACAAATGAATCTGCACCGCAGAACCTGCTGGGCGAGCTACTCTGAGCAGCCGTATGAGTCTGACAATCTTGTCAGGAGGACGGGCATTTCTGGTGCCGGAGTTCTTGTTTAAGGTCCTCCAATAAGCTTTTAGTGAGACTGCAAGGGTGATGAACCAGCTGAAGTCAGGATCAGCTTGGTGTTTCTGAGGTATCCAGCTTGAACTTCTTCTTGTAGGTGTAGAGAATATTCTCTTGGTAGTGCGGGCAACCTTTGCTTCCACCTACAAGACAGGTAATGTATCATCCCAACAGACTGGAAAAAGCGCCGCGTTGTTCCTCGCTGGAAAGGAAAGGGTAATCGCCTGAACTGCAACACCTCCAAGGACATTACACTGCTCTCTGTGCCGGGTAAGGTACTTGTAAGGGTCATTCTCAACAGGATCCAGCACCATCTGTTTGCTGCTCAGCGACCAGAGCAGTGTGATTTTACAACCAAGAAGTCCTAACTCTTTGGGCAGTCACTGAATGCAAGTATGATATTTTTGACAGAGCTTCTTTGCAGACTATGTGGACCGTCACAAAGCAGCGGACACAAAGGCAATGGGGCTTCTTTGTGGGACATGCTGAGAAATTGCAGGATCCCTACAAAGTTGCAGGCCTATACACAAGTACAGAGTGGAGACAGTGTGTCTCATTCTTTCCAGTGAACTCTGGAGTCTATCAGGAACGTTTACTGACCCCCCACTCTGTTAAACTAGGGTTGGGCGGTATACAATTTTTGCTACCTTTAAACCTTCCCTAAATTATACCCTGGTATACACTATTACCATCTGCCTACCTGCAACGGGTCGGGATGTGTGTCATTTGTCATGTTGTCTTATCACTGCATGCAATTTTAGGGCCTTTGGGGCTTTTAAAGTATTTTTAAGCTTCGTTTGTTATCTTAAAGATGGCAAACACAATAATCATTATTATTTTTTTATTGTAATTGTATTATTATTTTCACACAATGAAACAACAACAAAACAACAAATAGGTCTACAAACACAATCTGAGTGCAAAATGTAATATATATATAGGAATAAAATAAACAAAAAATTGTCTATTGCTCAATTAAGTAAATAAAAGCACAGCTGGTAACATCCAGCAGGCGAACAAAATGACTTAACAATAAATACACTTTAAAAATAGATGAAATGAAAATGTGCATAATGTTCCTGAACCAAGACATTTGTCAATGCTAAAGGTTTTTTGTTTTTTGTGAGTGGAGCGCTGCGATGAGAATTTCTGCTCATCGCTCGCAGAGCTGTACTCTCCCCTCGCTCCGCCACTCACAGCCACTGCAGACCACTCCCCGCTCCGGTCATTTTCCACCCCACACCAATGAAATCGCTCGCCGCTCACTCCAAAAAAGAAAACATGCCGGGCAGCACAGAATGCCAGTTCTTGCAGAGCCGCTTGGGATGCCGAACACTGTGTGAGCTACTAGCTAGGTGTGGAAAGGATGCGGAGTTTTCTTTCCAAAATTGAATGACATCTGTATCCGGGTTCTGATTCAGGGAGGATATGCGCTTTTCGACGTCGCCTTTGGCATCTCCAGATAAGCGCTGCTGCTTGCTGAAATATGACCTGAACAGGCAGACTCTTTTTGGATCAGGCCGAGGATCTGGGGAAGCGGTAGGTGGGGTGTCGTCTCAGTGGCAGCGTTAATTACCACAGTTTATTTGATGAGGAGGTCACAGATTTCTCTGAGTCTATTGGGTACAGACTCATCTTAGATTATCCACTCTGTCTTGAAACGGGGATCTAACAATGATGCTGAGATGAGGTGTTTGTCATGAACAATGCATCTGAAGTTCTGAACCATGCGGCATGTACCATGAACCACATACCATCAACCATACGCTCACACCATGTGTCTGAAGTTCAGACGCAAGTCCGGTACAGCTGCAGTATGCGAATGTGGAGCGACGCTCCAGTTTTTTCAAAAATAATCGCTCCACAAAATGTGCAATTTCAGAGTTGTAATTTTTGGTAGCATGAAATTAAAATCTGACTAAATCAAACTGTAAAAAAAAAAAGAAAGAAAAAAAAAGACATTTCATGATACACACAATAATTACGAAAACAATCTATGTTGGCCAAAATCGCTCCGCTCAAATGCCCTGGCGAGTATGAGAGCTTTTGTTTTTTTGATAGATTCTTCATTTGATAAATTAGGCTTACATAAATTACAGGAGTTCTGTCATTACTTTTATAGCGTCTTCCAACACAGGCAGTGGTGCTGCTGCTGGACATCAACACACACTCTTCAGACATTTACTATAAACAACGCACTTTACACAACAGATTTTTAATGAAGGTATTCAAAGGGATACTGCTGCTATTTTTAAATACCCCAGGATACTGTATTACCGGCCAACCCTAACTCAAACCACTGCATAACAGCATCAACTGTGATTAGTGTAACTACATATGCGGATCGCAGTCAGCATTTTCTTTAATACAGCCGGTGAATAGCCAAATTAGTAGAAGAACAATCTTAATGTCCCGTGACACTTTCACAGGGACCAAGGTTTGAAAGTGGTTTTGGGTTGCCTGAAGGATACTAAACAAATTGAACTTGGGTATCCAACTCAAAAAGGTCAGCAATTTTTTCTAGGGGTCAAAATGGGGTCAACTGGGGGTCAAAATTTAAAAAATGTTCCAATCCCTTCAGAAAGTATATCAAATTAATCGTCTTGTCACACAGAATCCAAAAATCTATAGTTTGACCTATCTCCGACTTTCCATTACGTCACTATGACCTGAAACATGGAAAGGTCAATGCACTTTTAGTTGAGGATCAAATTGACCAAAACCCTAAAACTTGTCAGATTTGAACAATTTTGGTGTCTAACTATATGTTTTTTGAGATGAGCAATCCAAATAAACAAGTTTTAAAATCTAAAATGGCAGTCTCAACCTTGAATTTTCAAAATTAAGGGTAAGTATTAATGACTTGATCTTGGGCACCAACATGGCTTCTGATGTTTTTATTTAAAGGGGGTTTTTTTTGTTTTTTTTTACAAGTTGCTCCTGTTTATTCTAAATTCAAACATTGTAATGTCTAACTTAAACTAGTTTCAAAGATTTTGTTAAAAATATTAGTGACTGATAGTAATTATTTATTATAGGCTGTTATTTCATTACATGTTGACCAGGCCAGTTTTAAGGACAACATACATCGGAGGCTTGTGCTACAATGAAACATTACAAGCGGCGTTGGTGCACAAGATATAATACATAATACCTGCACATAATTAGAAATATTCATTATTTTTGATAGGCATTTTGGAATTTCAAGGCTAAGACTCCCATTTTGGATTTTAAAAGTTGTTTAATTGGATTTCTCATCCCAGAAAACATATAGTTAGACACCAAAATTGTTCAAATCGGACAATTTTTAGGGCTTTGGTAAATTTGACCCCCCGACATGAACTGCATTGACCTTTCCACATGTCCCGTCATAGTGACGTAACGGAAGCTCAGATATAGGTCAAAATATATTTTTGGATTCTGCATGACAAGACGATTAATTTGAAGGGAATGGACCATTTTTGAATTTTGACCCCCAGTTGACTCCCGAGCAAAAATTGCTGACCTTTTTGAGTTGGATACCCAAGTTAAATTTGTTTAGTATCCTTCAGGCAACTCAAAACCACTTTCAAACCTTGGTCCCCATGTAAGTGTCACGGGACATTAAGATTGTTCTTCCACTAAACGCCTGACCTCGCTATAACAATGTCCAGCAAAAATGCAATTCACCCCAAACCTGGAAATCCAGCCAGTTCTACTAAGCTTTCATCAGCGAATTAACTAATAAGAAGAGAAGTCCAATTTAAAAGCACATGCACGTAGCCTACAGGACGTGCTTCTGATACTGTACATGGATGCATGTAATGTGTGCTCTCAGTTACCCACGGTCATGAGGATTTACCTGTGCACCTGTTTGTGCAGTAGCTGCCGGCTCAGTGACCTGAATGTGCTGCACCTGGATGGAGTGCTGGCTGTAGCCGTGAGGGTCGTGAAGCTGGCTCACATCGACTGTAGGATGCTGGGAATGTGGAGACGAAGCCTGTCAACCACATAGAGAAAAACATCACTGCTTATACGTTTGTAAGAATCCACTCTGGCATACATTTTCACGCTGTCCAACATACGCAACATTTATAGTCACACTTTGACGACTTCATCTGCACACTCAGTGTTTAAACTAGAACAACATGCTGCTTTCTTTGGTGAAATGCTTCAACACAATCCAACTATATACAGCGTGTTGCTGTGTGTGCTCTTGAAAAATTAGGTGCAAATAGTAGCTGGTGTGGCTGCTTCAGAAACGTTGCTCCACGCTCTCTGACTAATATCATACATGGATACGTTCATCCATTAAGTTAAGTGAGGAAAAAAAGATGGATGATTAGTGTTTGACAGAGAAATACATTTAGAGCAGTTTATTCTAACAATCTAACCTCCAAGTAACTCGTCTTTGCAGCAGTTCTTGATACAATATTTTCTCGTCTCTTTTAAAACAGACATTTCTCATCTCGTCTTTGTGTGACAAAAGTCCTCTGGGAAGGGAAAAATGGACACAACTGTTGCCGTAATATGTCCCACTTCTGATTAAAAGGTAATGTAAACACAAGTGTCCTGTCCTAACCGTTTTTTTTTTTTGTGTGTTTGGCATGGAAATGCAAAAAGCAGGATGCATGTTGCTAGGGATGGGAATTGATAAGACTTTATCGATATTGATACCATTATCGATTCTGCGTATCAGTCTAATTATTTTTCGATTTCTTCATTGATTCCTGATTAATTTTCTGCGTGGAAAAATGAAGGCCTGCGGAGGTTTTCAGCGTCAATGCAGCCGTTTTCCTGGTTGCTAGATGCTGAGTTGGACGTCATGATGTTACACCTGAAACAAAGATAACTTGTAACATGGAACTGTCAGAAAAATTGCCGGCGTTGATAATGTCTGATGCATACAATTCCGATGGATTGAATAATTTGGAACCGATTCTCAAATGAAACCAGTTCTCGATTCCCATCCCTACATGTTGTACATCACAGTTCACTGAACAGGGAGGGGCATGAAAATGAAAATAACAGCATGTATTAATCTGCCCCACAAACTCCTAATTACAAATTACAGGTACTTATTTACAAATATGTGCTGTCCTGATAGCTTATTTGGCACTAAAACACAGGATGTACAGCCACATTGTAGAAACATGACAAAAACTGTATTAATCTGTCCCATTCTGTCCTTTCCAATTCTGGTCTACTGCATCCTGGATTAGATCAGATCATCATTGACTTTCAGATTTACAAATGTGCGGTAGGGCTGGACAATATGGCCTAAAATTCATATTGCGGTATCATTTGAAGCATATTGCAGTAACGGTATATATTGCAATATATTCTTCGGTATATAAATTTCAATATAACAGTTTCTGAATGGGTAACATACTCCCATAGCAAATGCATTGCAGCAGGAAGTTATATTCTTAACTGTTAAGAAATTTCAAATAGTACAGAATGCCATTTTAAGAACATTTATTGTGTAAAAATGCAATTATAGAAAAAAATATATAAAACCTTTCAAGTAACTTCCAAGCAGTGTAACAGGAGATTTCTTTCTCCATAACAACGTAATGTTAAAACAAAAACAAACAAAAAACAACAACAAAAAAACATCACTCCATAGTGCAAAACATTCTTCAGATGAGTGTTCCTACTCGGAAAAAGTCGGGAATACTCGTTATTTTCCGGAGCTCTGGGCTTTCGCGTGCACACATTTCACGTGCATGCTGAACTGTGGGGGCGGTCCGTACGGATCAGCTATGAGCTGTTAGATCACCACCTATCGCGGTTGGACGGTATAATCAAAATCTCTACCGCTGATCAAATTTATATCATTTATCCCGCCCACCCCTAATGTGCAGTTTGATTCGGTTTCCTACTAGTCCGAATAACTCTCATTCCCAGTTCCACATAGCTCGTATGATTTCACAGGCCTCATCTAAAACACATGGGAAGAAAACCCATGGGAATATAAAATCTCTGCCACTACCATACAGACTGTTTTCTGTACATTTGAGTATCTCCATGTGATAAAGGAGTTCAATGGTGTAAGCCCACATCTAGATGTGGGAAAAGTGGCTTCAGTTCCCTCTGCCTTAATCTCAAAAGCAAGTAATCAATTAACATAATTTCATAATTATTTAGCTACTTATGCACAGACAGTCGGGTATATCTAACTGAATACTGTTTTGCTTTTTACAGCAAAATGTACAACTGCAGAGCTGTAATTTTTGGTAGCATGAAATTAAAATCTGACTAAATCAAACTGTAAAAAAAAAAAAAAAAAAGACATTTTATGATACACACAATAATTGCTAAAACAATATACGCTGAGCCAAACTGATGAAAGGTTGGTCCAGACTAAAAAGCTCTTGGATCTTACCGGAGCCACCTGCACCACCTGGAGCTGAATGTGTTGTGGTTGAGACAGGCTGCCTCCTGCCTGGGACACAGGGATGTACTGGATCCTCTGGTAGTCTCCCTGCGCTGTACGGTAGTCTGTGGTCAGTGTTTGGGAGAGCTCCGTCATGGCCTGGGTCAGCAGGTCTGTGGTCTGGAGAAATAAATCATCCAGTGAAATCTCTGTTATGTCAAACTTCATTCTTTTTTGATCTACAAATGGAACAGTGATTTTTCCATATTATCAGCTGAAAAGCAAGAATCTGTTATGACAAATGGTTTTGTTCTGGGACGTGTTTGTAAGATTAGGGACTGGGGGACAAACTGATGTGCACACATGGGACAGTAGGGGTGATTCATTTATCAGCAGTTGATGTGGAACATTTAGCAGTCATGACAACAAGAGATGCAGCAGATATATGACTGTATGACTGACACGTGATAAACAAGAAGAGACTGCAAGCACACAGACGTGATGGCGTACCTCAGATGCCTCAACATATGACAGGGAAATATTTGCTGTCTTGCAAGAATCAGAACTGAATAAAGTGTTTATTTTGAAAAAGACAATCAATAAATAAATGAGGTAGAACATCATATACCGTACTGTTGTATTGTTTTCAGTGTAATACAGGTCAAAGTTAATTTACAACTCATTGCTTTCACTTTTAATTTTAATTTAACATACTGTCCAAACTTTTTCTGATTTGAGGTTGTAAATACAACCTTTACTCAGATTATGTGCCGTGTAAATTGCAAAGCAGAGATGTACACGCCCCAAATGCACTTACACTATACGCTTTAGCAGTGTTGGGCAAGTTACTTCAAAACTGTAATGTATTATTTATTACTTGTTACTGTCATTTCAAAGTAATTAGCTACATTACAATATTACTGTATTTGAAATGTAAGGCATTACACTACTATTGTATTACTTTTAAGTTACTCTCACCAAAATAACTAGAAATATGGATTCTTTGATTAATTTTCCCAGTCCTAACATTAATACACTCAAAACTGATCCTTGTTGAACAGTGAACTCGTCAAGTGAGCCTATCTTAGATTAATTTTACAAATGCATTAGTACATTTCGCTCAGTCATGTTCAGTGTTCCCCAAATTTTGCTTCGCTGAACAAGTGTGCCATAGGTGTTGTACTTTTGGTGTATTGAACACTGTAGTGGTGTGGAGTGAGATTTTCAGTCGAGTCGCGACTGAACTGGCATGTGTAAATTTGGGTCGCGGAGCAAAAAAGGTTGAGAACCACTGGTCTACAATACATTTT
>OMMV01100767.1:0-11262 GCA_900302635.1 Chatrabus melanurus
CTGAGGCGGGGGGACGGACGGGTGACTGCTGGTCGTGAAATCGGCTCAGACTTCGGATCGAAAACCAGCAGCTGTGATCCTTTAACCTGCTGCCGGACTTTAATCCCACACTCGGCCCGTTTACACTCACCGACTAGAGGAGTGTGATGGTGTCGCTCTGCAGCAGAAGGCTTCTCTTCAGGTGATGCCATGTGTTTTTGGAGATAAACCCACTTTTTGGAAAGGCGTTCGGTTTCCCACAGCTCTTCTTTCTCGCGGTCACACCTGCGCTCCGGCCCCAGCATGGCTCTGCGCTGTCGCTTTCTGCTCGTCTTGCTTTACGGCTGGAGTTATCTGTGCGCTGGATACTGCGCGATGCTGAAAAAAGACGCGAGGCGAAAGTTGGATTTTACGCATTCGTTGGATAAAAAGCAGCCCGGGAAGGAAGACCACGACCTGCTTTTACAGGATACCATGACGGAGCACATGCAGATGCTTTACGACAAGTACAACCGGGCTGGATTTCCCTTCAAGGACGGCAACACGGTACGCAGCTTCAAAGCGCACTGGGGTACGTATCCAAACGGCTGTGCGCTTTTACGCACGTTACGGAGCGCACGCTGTTCTTTACCTCTCTAATGTGTAATTACAAACTGGATGAGAAAACGACTCGTGCTGTCTTCTGCCGCTTTTATCCAGCTGTAAATTGTTCACACTTTAAACGTGCACCGAGCAAAATGTGCGCGCATTTTGGGCATTATTCTGACTTACAGAAAAGCTCATCCCTGTTCGGCTACTTTTAATGTACGTAAATGAATATTTAAGAAGATCTCATCCACATTCTGGTTTTGTTGAAATCCACCTGTTAGCAGGTCCTTTTAACAGCAGGAGAGATGGGGCATCAGATATTTGCACCAGGCGCATTTATTGTGGGTGTGAGACAAACGAAGCTCCTGCACGGACTTTAAATGATCGGGATTGTGAATTTAAATATATTTTTTTATTGTTTTCCCAGAAACGGTTCCAGTAACTTTAATCTGAAAACGACTAAATTACAAACAGGATTTTGATTTGTTATTGTCACTTGGACGTGGACACTGTTGGAGATCATCTCTGGGCCCGTTTGTTAGATTATACTGCCTCCTGTCGGCAGCTGTGTGTCATAACATTTAATAATGAAGCCAAAGTTTGAATTATGATTATGGAGCATCTGCATGTTCTCCAAAGCATCAAACACAACAGATTTTAGTGTGAAGAAAGAAAAAAGTTTTTCTCATCAATCAAAGAAATAAAAGTCCAAAGTGTTTGTCACTGAATGGTTGAACTTTTTGTTGCAGTTTGTTCTGGAGGAATGTGCAGCAGGATTCTCTGCAGTGTCTCATAAAATTAAATAAAATTAATGCCCAAAAATAACTCTTGAAAGCCAATAAGCTGTGATGTGATGAGGCCTCAAGATTGACTGTAATGCTGAAATCAATTCTATATTTAAAGTTAGTTTGCTTTACACTAAAATCTTTCAGTGACTTTGTGGAGGTTTATTTTGAGGCCACAAATCACCTAAAACCCACAAGAGAAAACTTGTGACGTTTTAAGAAGCACAACTCTGTTTAAAGGGAGATTTCTGCGCTTCTTATAATTTTATTCATTTAAAAAAACTCTACAGCGCCAAATATAAAATGTTTAATTTCCCTGAAAACGAAGAGCTGTGTATCAACTAATGCACCACAACAAGTCACAGAAAAATAGAACTAAAAATAATCAATGTCCATTAAACCTGGTTATTTTATTAAGGACACAACTTTAATTGTTTCCCCTAAAAAAGAATTTTGAACTTATGATGTGCGTTTGTGCTAAAAGTTAAAATTTGTCAATCATCATAGTTGAAACTCAACAAACTCTAAACAATAATTTGTTCCATATTTCAGAATTCAGTCATTGGCAGACAGTGATCTAATTGCTTGAAATTGAAAATTACACTTAAAAACGTACATTTTCTAAAATGTAATTTCCACAGAAAAATGAGAAAAACATTAACTTTGCACAACTTCAGGTTTCCTCCAATCAGACGATGCACGAAGGCGGCGGCGTACTTCATCAGGCAGCCTGTTTGGTTTGACAAAGACTAAAATGTGACAGAAAAACACAAGATAAAACTTTTAACTTTCCTACTCTGACACGTCTGGAGCTGTGTGGTGACATCAGGAGGCCAGGTGCATTTTTTCCCCCATCCAGTCCTCCTTTGGACTTTATTTGAATTATTTCCTCTGAATGAACAAAAACAAAAAATATAAAAATGGATCACACTCATGAGAAAATTGTCAATAGTTTCCTCGTGTCACGTGAGCCTTGTTGCATCGAAGCCTCGACTGTAGGAGGTGGAAAGAAATGAAGTCCAGAGCGAGTTTGTGCAAAGCGCCGCGGAACAGGAAACGAACGTCTCCGTGTGTTTCCGACTTCAGGCGTCCTGCAGTCGTGGCTGCGATCAAACCGGCCCGTCGTCACAGAGCAGGTCGTGTTCCGCCAGGTGCATAAGTTTGGCAGTTTTCTCATCCTTGTGATCCAGTTTTTATTGCCCTCCTTGTTTTGTGTGAAATGATGTGAATAAAGTCCAACATGGGAAAAAAAACTCACTCAGCACACAAAAGCTGTTGAATAGTCAGAGTCAAGTCTGGGAGCACCACGCCACAGAACCGTCCTGGATGGCAACCACCCAGGCAGACAACCGATCCATCCCCACATCTCTAAAATAACCATCAATCTGCCGCAGCCGAGTCAAAAAGTTCCAAATTTTGTTCCTCTTCATCGTTAAAACTTTGGATCTCTTGAACAGTCCAAACAGACCGTCTTTAAAGTTCTATATGCGATAAGTAACTGCTGCTGTGCAGGCAGTCGCCGGTTTCTGTGGACCACAAAGCGTTAAGCGGCACTCCTCCATCACTTCCTGTTAGCCGTGACGCTGGATCTTAAGGTCATTTCACCGCATAGTTGAACCGCGGCGCTCTCCTGTGCCCGTTGGGCCGGACTTAAACCTCTGAATCCCCGGTTTAGCTGAACCCAGTCTACGTGAAACAGCAACAGCTCCTTTGACTTTTTCCTGAAGGCTAAATAATGTCACTGGATTTATTCACAGGTACCATCAACACGAAGCGGCTGCAGGTTTTTAACCTGACCTCCCTCACCAAGTCTGAGGACGTCCTGTCAGCCACACTTCACTACTACATCGGCGACCTTCACAACCGCACCCAGGACTGCTCCAGGTCCAAAAGCTGCGGCCGGCACGGCCCCCGCAGGCACAACCACGTCCAGATGGCCATCTGGAGTTTTGCCTCTGTGGATAACAACACGAGGACTTTGGGACACTTTCTGATCAACGTGTCCATGCTCTACAGGGACTTCATATCATGGCAGTGGAAGGATATCACCCGTGTGGTGAATCAGGCCAAACACCACGACGAGCTGCTCATCGGCATCGACGTGGCCTCGCAAGGACCCCGACCCTGGAAGAGTCTCCTGTCCGACCGCTCGCCGTACATTTTGGTCTACGCCAACGACTCTGCCATTTCAGAGCCGGAAAGTGTAGTCGCCACCCTCCAGCGGCACCACTCGGTGGGACGGGATGGTTCGGTTCCACTTGGCTTCCACAGAGTGGGACTGCGCGAGCGTAACGACACCAAAGAAGAGCAGCTGCAGCGTAGGCACAGGCGCTCAGTCAACGTTTTGCTCCCACTTCAAAATAACGAACTTCCGGGGCCTGAGTACCCGTACGAGACGCCCACGTGGGACGAGACCAGTCCATACGAACCCTTCGAAAGCAAGCAGGCCCGTCGGCCACGTAAAAAGACACGCAAAAACCAGAGGCACAAGATGCCCCTGCTGCAGTTTGACGAGCAGACTATTAAAAAAGCACGGAAGAAGCAGTGGAACGAGCCCAGGAACTGCGCCCGCAGATACCTGAAAGTGGACTTCGCCGACATCGGTTGGAGCGAATGGATTATTTCACCCAAGTCTTTTGATGCCTACTACTGCTCAGGGTCCTGTCAGTTCCCCATGCCAAAGGTGAGCATCACAGCCCGTCACACAGCGCACCACAGCACCGTTACCACGGTGACACACTTTGTCCGAGCTACCTCGCACCGACACTGTGGGACCAGCTGCAACACAACCGTGTAATCTGAGCGCTCCAACAAGTGCAAAGGAGGTGGAACAACAACAAAACAAAAACGGCTGAAGGTTTTGTGCGAAGTTTAAACACATTAAAGGGCCAAGTTGCTAATTGGTAAACGTAATTTAGCTACTCGTACCGCTTCGCTCTGCTACGTCTTTTCTCTCTGTCACCATGACCGACCGTGCGTCCCTTGGGTCCCTACTGGCAACCGCTCAGACAGACCACCACTCCATCCCCACCTCCTAAAAGTAGCCCTCTATCAGCTATGCCCAGGTGGTATGTGGGCGTGTCCTTGTCCTCGTCCAGTTGCTGGGGTCCTCAGCACTGAGGCGCCCACGTACTGGATCAGGCCCAGAGAAACGCGTCACATGGCCGTTGGATTTTAGATGATGTACGGCTCATCAGAGTCCCACTAAAGCCCCGTTCCCACATATACAGTTTTGACCATGACTACACCACGCCAAAGTTGTTCACTCGACACAAAGTCATTCCAGCGGCACCCAAGGATCCTCCAGAGAGACCCGGTCCCACAGACATCCAGTCGTGGCCTTAGGTCACTGGTTCGGATCCAAGTCTCACAATAACACCGAACTACACATGAAAATTTTAGCAGCTGAAACAAAACAAGTGAAACTGATCGTTAAAATGAGCATCATGTGGACAAAGGTGAGCTTTGTTTGAAAATTCAACGTTGAGTTTATTCCGATAAAACATCTTTATTGTGTTCATATTGATTCAATTAGATTCCTCGGAAATATCATTAAATAGTGTCGATACAAATCGGGATTAGAAGCAGCGGGTTTTAAATTCCAGCAGAACCTGAGGACCATCTGAACGTCCTTAACGTTCACCAACATTGTCGCCTGATCTGGATGATCGTCTGACATTTAGCCCTCAGCTCATCTTTAAAAGTTTTCTCTTTATTACGTTGACATGAAACACGCCGACATCAAGCGTCCTCATCTGCCGTGTGTTATATATGATAATGACGAAGAAAGAACACGCCGGAAATGTGCACCGTCTGCTTCAAGGGTCCACCGCCGGGACAAACGGGTCACCGTGCCGCTAGAAGTTCCAACCTCCTGAAATAAGACTTTGAAGCCTTTATGACCTGTTGGTGTTTAAAGGCTTATTATTAATAAAGGCGTAATAAAGGGTGTATTACTCCTGAACACAAAGGAGTCGTTTACTTTTTTGAAAATATCAGGAAAATGAGTTGGCATCAAGTTTAGGTTCAACAAAGCTGATTTTTTTAAAAAACACTCAAATATTTCGGCAAACAAGATTTTTTTTATTTCATTCTTCTTGTTTTTGTGTGAAAAGTTCAGTTTTTCACACACTGCAAAAAAAAAAAAAAAAAAAATCCTTCTCTGTCTTCAGCTTTGGTGTTGTCTCGTTCCACACAGCTGTTTGTCCCCTCGATGCGTCCCGCCATTTGACACATACAGGAAAACGTACCTGTTGCCATGGCTAAATAAAAGCTGACGGGGCCACGACCCGTCTGCTCTTCTGCTGTTGAATCACAGTGAAGGACTTTCAAATTTAAGACCCTCTCAGAAGTGACGTCATCAGCGTGCTATCTGTCCACATGTTGGCATTTTGTTGAGAAATAGTGATTAGAAAATGTTGCAAACGTGGCTTCCAGGGGGCGGGACTTGTTCTCATGGAGCTACAGTTTGATGATATGCATCAGTTTTCTTTTTTCTTTTTGTGGTACGTATGTGATGAAATCTTCATAGTTTTGTAGAAATATTGAACTCACAAGTTTGGAGATGGCAGACCTGTAAAAAAAATACCGGGTGTGTTGGAAATGTTGGCTTCTGTCTCTGATCCACTTCATCCTCACATGAAGAAGAAACTCGTAGAGCGCCGCGATCCGCCAACCGTTCGCTCTCCCTGTCGTTTGTTGCCTTGGTGATAACACCACAGGTATTTTAAACAGTGCACCCACTTACTTCATTACCTCAGAGTTAAGAACCCTTGCAGTTGTAATTGGGGACTATGTCCCCGCCACTGCCCCCTACAGGTTCACAGCTTTACTGCATCGTCTCTCAGCTCTGTGACGTCACACTGCTGTTAAGATCCGCTCCGTCTCTGTGTCATGAGTGGGCAGATCACTTAATTCACCTCAGTACGGAGCAGCTGATCAGGTGGCACATGCACACGTACATGCACATCTGAACGGCCGGGACCACAGCTGGCCCCCGACGACTTCAGACTTTGATCTACCTGCGGTACAGAGGTGTAAAAATTCTGCTTTCGCTCAACATTAAGACTCTCTGCAATGCTCGCCCTGACGCCTGCAGGCCGACTGGCCTGTCAGGTGACAGCGTCTACACGGCTGACAGCGTGTTTCTCTAGAATGTCGTATTCACCGTCAGCTTGCTAGATCTGTCACAGCAACACGGAATCGAACCAAGGATCCTCTGGTCTGGAGTCCACCACTCTAACCACGAGACCGCTTTCAGCGATGGTTTGTTGAATCATACAATCTCTTATTTTCCTCATGAATCCAATAAATTTCATATGTAGTTAAATATCAGAAGAGGATGTGAGTCCGCGCACAACTGTTTCTCAGTTAAAATCATTAATCCTGATTTAATCTTAAAACTGATTCTTAGCTTTAATGCAAACCAGCAGCAGGATGCAGATAAATCGTTACCTATTGTTACATACTGTGTGCGTCATTACAATACTGAAAAAAATGGCCTTTGGCAAAAAGTAAACAACTAAAATCATTGTCCATCAAAAAGAAATTGATGATTAAAATGTTCATCAGACATCAAGGTTTGGTCAAAAATAACCACAAGGTTTGTGACAGAATATTTCATACAGAAGAAAAGGACTCAAGACTTTGAACAACTTTAGGAGTCCTTGTAGGTGTAAAAAATAAGAACTTCTGTTTTTCTGCATGAAGTTTGAAGAAATATCTGCCATCCAGCGGTTAATAGAGTTAATGCAGTCATGAAAAACTAATAATTAAGAAATATTGTTTCGGCATAAATGAAACGTATAGCTGGATATCGTCAGCATAGAAGTGATGTGACATATTTTGAAAGGATCTAAGCTTGTATAAAGAGAAAAGAAGGGGACCAAGAACAGAGCCCTGAGGGACACCATGAGAGGAGCTGGTAGACAGGGCAAATCTGTTAGAAAGGAAGGAGAGCCAATCTAATTCTGAGTCCCATATCGCCTCACCACAGGTCTGTAAATAAGGATAAGGTGATTGATGGTATCGAACGTTGCACTGAGGTCCAGCGTAACTGAAACAGAGCGCTCCTCAGCATCACAGTGCTTTGTGATGTTGACTGATGCTCTGAAAAGGTCGACTTCAGAGGAATGGGAGGGGCAGAAGCCAGACTGAAATATTTCAGGAATATTCCGTTTATTCAAGCTTGCTTTAGAAAATTTCCAGGCTCAGCCTCGAAATCCAGATTTGTCACAAAATGTAACGATGTATGTGACAAGGACACAAGTTTCATGAAAATATGTTGCATTTCCTGCCAAACCTCCTGCTTTTGTAATGTTTTACATTTTTCTGGTTCCGCCCATTTTTTTTTTTTCTTAACATCCTGCAAAATTTTAGAGTTTCTGTTCCACGTTAAATCTCCTCCCCAAATTTTGTGCAAATCAGTTCTGGTAATTAGTTTTTGATTAATCCTGCAAACAAACCAGCAGATGCAGGTGGAAACATCACCTCCTTCAAAGTGAGGTTAGCTTTCTGACCGCCTCCGTTTGCGAGGCTGTCGTACGATTGGCCGAATCCTTAAGTTCGAACTCTGGATCTGACGTGGAGCAGAAACCGGTATATTTTGGGTGGGTTCTGATAAAAGGGTGCAGCCGGGATATTTTCCGAGAAGCTTTCTGGGAACCTTTGAGCCTCGGCTGAGGACACGCCCCCTCTAATAAAACCTGATGGACACTGTGGCACTTTCAGAGTCAAACCTTTAAACTTTTATCTTCCAGGCGCTGAAGCCGTCGAACCACGCCACCATCCAGAGCATCGTGCGCGCGGTGGGCGTGGTCCCGGGCATCCCCGAGCCGTGCTGCGTCCCCGAGAAGATGTCTTCCCTCAGCATCCTCTTCTTCGATGAGGACAAGAACGTGGTGCTGAAAGTCTACCCCAACATGACCGTGGACTCCTGCGCCTGCAGATAGTTTTTTTTCTCTGCCTGTTCACACTTCCTGTCGATTTATCACAAACGAACCACACGTGCAGCCCAGGGGCCGGACTTTTCTCCCGTTTCCTCGCAGCCGTACGCTCACTCACCTCCCCGCCAAACGCAGTTTTAACTTTTGCACTGGAGGGGGCGCCACCTGTTGTTCTCAGAGGACTCGGACTCGTGCGGCGGTCCTGGTGCCTCCTCCACATGGAAGCTAACTGGAAAAACGGAATCTCCACCACACCACTTCTCTCGATCAGCGCTGCTCGTTTATCCGTTGTGTGGTCGCAGGAGGAACACAATCAGTGACTTTGAGGCATCGGAGACAAAAACTGAAAGAAAACTGTTTTCAGGAAGAATTTTTCAAACCCCCGAAGAGCGCACCGATCCCGGCCAGCGGGTGCCTCGGCTTTCATCGTCACCACAAACTCACCTCCACTTGCACTTGCAAGGCTTCGTGTATTTATGTCTGTTCTATCACTGTTATTCGCTATATGAGGAATTCTCGCATCGGCTTTGCTTCTAGCGAAGAACGTTCCAGCGCTGGAATCGAGATGTAGGCCGTAGGCGTCCGGACACGTTCGTCTTTTAGAACTGGTTATTGTACACGTGAAACGTTAATGACACCATTAAGTGGAAGATTCCCGCGGTTTGAGGAATTGCAAACATTTAAGGGGGTCCACATCAGTTCTTCCAAGAACCCGTCAACAGTCAGAAGTGATTCTGATAGATTGAGGCAAAAAAAAAAGGTGAAAATCCAACATGGGATAAGACGAGACTTTTCGAACCGCTAGTTGGTTCTGTGGCGTTTTTTTTTTGTTTTTTTTTAACGTTTTCAAACCCATTGACCCCAAAAATGATCACGTTAGTCCGTGAACATAGAAGATAACTCGCGCTGGAAGTGAGGCTGATATCAGAGTGAACCGGTTCGTAGCGTTGTTAGCGATCAGAAGATGGCGCTGTTGTATAATCTGTATAATGTTACATATTTTATTTTACAGCATACAAAAACTTATATATCAGTGCTTCAAAAATACCAAAAAAACAAAAATTGCGCTCAAAATGACAAAAAAAAGTGAATCCAGTTTGATTTTGAGATGGTTTGATGATGTGCTACAAATCAAAATATTCGGTAATCAGATAAAGTAAATGTTTCTACTTTTAAAAGTTGCTGGTCTAGAATGTGTGTGGAGTTGCAGTTGCTTGAGGATCCGCGTTGCTTTTCCACACATTTTCAGCAAAATATGAAATAACTTTTGCAATGGAGCAGACGGGTGTAAGATTAGAAAATTCCTTTTGTTCGTTTTTTTGTTAGATTGTTGGTAGGATTACTTAAAAAATATATATATATAAATCATGAACCATTTTTCACCAAATGTGGTGAAATGTTTGTGCCTGATTTGGCACAAATCCTTTTAATTTTGGGGCTTGTTACGGCATATATTGTCGGCAGGCGACAGCTTATGCAGGGTGACAATATATGGCGTAACGGAGCTGTTGCTGAAGAATGATGTGGCGTCTTAATCAACTTTCACGAAACTCGTTGAAAAGGATTAACGTTAACGTTACGGGACGGGGTGTTTTGGGAGGAGGTTTGTACTCTGAGTGCCTTTCTTGTTCTAATGAAAACCAAAAAAAAAACAATAATTCATCCACCCACCGTCACCGGTGTCGTACTAAATCAGCTCAGGCAGAGCTGGTCCCAGTCAACGTGTGCATGGATTTTACTTTAAAGAGTGAATTTAACATTTTTTTGTCTCTCTCTCACACACACACACTGTGTCAGGTCATGTGCTGAAATGATACTTTGGATTTTGCATTATTGTCAGTTACAAAAAAAACCCAAATATTTATTTTCGAGCTGATTGAAATATAGCAGTTATCTTCTTCTTGTACATTGTTTTTGTGTATATCTCCCTGTATGTCGATGACATTGTTGTGTCTCTTTGAGATAGAAGTGCCTTTTTGAACGGGTGGGTTTTTACGTTTTAAGAAGTTTGATTTTGTTCTTTGCCTGTTCAGGAAAACTCGGTGAACTCAGTGTTCATCAGAGCTGAAATTACAAACAAGCAAATGAGTTGTTTGTTTGTTTTTTTAGTTTTTTTAAATGGTACAAAAATGACACAGATTGAACAAAGTGCATGTTATTTTGGTTTGTATAATTGCCAGTTGAAATGTATTTTCAGGTAAATTACTATTTTAATATTTCAGAGACGTTTATTTTGTGTCTATAACTGAAGGCAGAATGTTTAATTTTATATATGACTATTTTATACTTTTTGTTTTTCCACGATGCGCCTCCTGGTCTCGTGCCAGGATCAGTTGTTGAACATCATCTCCGGTTGTGATGCCATACCAGTACAAACAAACAAACAAACACTGCATACACGAGGACTGCTGGAGAGTCCGTTTTGAGCAGAAATCACGAGATTTCAAGATGATTCCATTTATGAAACGTTGATAGAGACTTCAGAGTCGGATTTGCATGTTCTCATGAACATCTCTGCTTTTTGTCGTCTTTGCTTTCGCGGCATTGGAGGCTCAACACGGGTCGTTACCGCCAAATTTCTACGGCTGCTACTAATGATTTTTTTTTTAAGTTACTCTACAGAATGTAATGAAAAAATTGTTTAAAAAAAATATCACAACATCCCAAAGTCAACAGCGAAGTTCTTTGTTTCCAACCAGGAACCCAAAACCCGGTGAAAATCAAATTTTCAGCGAAACAAAATCACATCAGAACAATTCGTGTCACAACGTAAAAACCTGGAAACGGTTTCAGAGCTGCAGACTTTACAAACATCTTTTGGATGTTGGGGCATTTCGAAGAGCTTCCTCTGCGACACTGTTAAATCTTGTAAATGTTAAGCTGTGGGTAAACCTGCTTGTACAATAAGCTTCATAAAAAACTATATTTGTATATGGAAATGACCTTTAACATGCATTTATTTATTT
>OMMV01100767.1:11301-22000 GCA_900302635.1 Chatrabus melanurus
TGGTCGGGGGGGGGGAAGGCGGGAAAGCAGCTCGTTAGCTCGGTGTCGGTGGTCGTCACATCTGTGACGGACAGCTGTTTAAAGGTCGCTCCCCCCTCTGACCTCTGACCCTTCTTACAACGCATTCAAAGAAATAAAAGTATGCAAGACTCACGTCGAAGTTTCACGGTTTTCTTCGCACAAACTGAAAAATGCTACAAAGACAGAAACACAAACAGGCAAAATAATTTATTTCCTTCATCTCATTTGAACTGTTAAAGATTAGAACTTTATGTACAGCAGAACTGTAGGTCAACACTTTTACTACGAAAAAAAAAAGAAGTCATATTTACACATTTACAGGTATGTAATGCTGCTTTTCCATACAGCCGTACCGTAGCGGGACCACAACCTGACGTCGGTCCAAATGGTTCCGTTCAGGTTGGAAGGTCAAAGCTGAAGATGCGACATTTTTATTTGGTGTTAACGACCGAAAACTCCAGTAAAGAAAATTAGGAATTACCCAAACTGCCTTGTTATTTGTAGAACGACACAGTCGTAAATCCGTCGTATTATTAAAACACAGTGAACTCGGTTGAGAGCAGACGGCGTCATAGTTGAGGCCGACACGTGAGCAGTACCGGTCCCCGGTTTTACAAGTTCCTTATTTACGGTACGGCTGCTGAAATGTGCCGTACCAAGTCTGTGGAAAAGCAGCATAACGTGTAGGATTGGAACAGACTGAGGCAGTTGTGGCGAGCGCGTGTGCCGTAAAACGCGAACTTTGTCTTAGGAAAGCGGAGCATGTGCTGTAATTTACAAAAGTTTACTTCTTTTTTTTTTTTTTTAAGTAATCTAAAAGATACAATTCTGACATTTTAAACTGAAAGTGCCAAATGTCTCAACAGAAGACATTTGATGGTTTAAGCTAGCATGAACAAAGCGACTGCAGAAGAGTTAAGCTAGCACCTCCCTTTTTTCTGTTTTGCTATAAAATAATGTTAGTATTTGGTGTATTTAACTAAAATTATCGGCCTTTTAATTGTTTGTCTACAAACATTATTGATGTAAACAAACCAACAGCTTCCAAACTGCGATTTTGCACTTGAGCGACTTTAGTTTAGCTTTGTGAGAGAAACTGTGTCTCTAAGTTACTTCTGTAACCCGAGTTCTCTGAGTAACACGCGTTAACGTCGCTTTAAAGAGCGCCACAAGAAGCGATTTTAAATGTCGTTTTGTTACAGTACAAAAATATTCAACTGTCAACATTTAATTAGATTTACTAATTTCACAAACCGTTTTATTATATGACCTGTGTGTGTCTGTGTGTGTGTGCAGCTGTGTGTATTACAGAAAAATGTCATTTAATGTCATTGTATCAGTGGTTTTAGCAGATAGTCAATAGAAAAAAAAACTGACTGGAACATCGATTAATGGAGCCATTATTATTATTATTAATCGCCCTCGTGGTCGTCTGAATTTTTCTTAACAACACAAAGGTTTCGCTAACTGAACAAACAGCTCGGATCATTTCATATTTTAAGGCCGCAGCTTCTCACAGTTACGGTAAATATTTAAGCACATTATGTGATATTTACAAAAAATCCATTCGCACAACTTTTTAAGGTTCACGCGAAGAAACGCGTGCATTTTCAGAGTGCAGTCTGCGTCGTATAAATTGTGTATTTGTGATGTACAGTGCACAAACGCACACACACACACACACAGTTAACTATATGAAAACGCAGATGACCTCAGAGGTCAGTCCTTCCGTTGTGCTGAGCTTCAAACACTGAGTGTGACTCGACGTAACAATTCATACAATTTGGCATCAAAAAGTTTAAATGTTTCTCCTGTTCAGTCATAAAGCCACACACAACAACAACAACAAAAAAACTCATCTCCAAACACGTCTGTGAGCCGTCGTCAGGTCTCTGAACCAGGATACAGCATTACCAGTTTAAAGCACCCAGTCCTCCCAGTGCCAGTGGAACCCGGGTTCATATTTATCAGTTACCACTGAGTAAGAAAGAAAAAAAAAATACCGTGCTAAAACCAAAAAAAGAACAGATTTACACTTTTACATATCGGCGTTTATCCGTTTTTGTGAATTTTTTTTTTTTTTGAAAGTGTAAAATAAAGAAAAAAATAATTTGAGAGTCTAGATCCTCATTCAATCATCAGAATTATAAGAGGTTTTTAAGAAAACCATCCCCACCTTAAATACACTTCTTTCTTTTTTTTTTTGGTGCAGCGACGTCATTTTTCATTATTTCTTTTCGTGAATATTTTATGCTCGCTCCGTGTCGCAGAACGCCATGATAGCGACGAGGCTGCACACCTTGGTCCAACATTTCCCCCAGGCTTTGGCAAAAGCCTCGGCGTGTACCCTGTAAAACGCAGTGAGTGAATGAACGGATAAATGAATGAATCCACCCCCCTTCAGATTTTTAACACAATAATTCACAAACAAAATCCTATCGCCTCGTAAGTCTCCGAATCCAAAGTACATACGGTGAAGATGAACGCATTAAAAGTCAGGAAACTTTGAGGCACCAAATCCAGAAAGCAATTTTGTGTTGCTTATGTAATATACCTGTCTGTCTGCCACCTGGTGGACAAGTCTGGGCTTGCTACAGGGAATAATCTTATCATCACATGCATGATGGAAATTAGGAGCAGACGTAGATGAAGTTACTTGCTATTGATCCTGGCGGCGGGTAAAGGTGACATCAGCGTCAGTATGTGAAGGTGAAATTATACTGTAAAACGAGGCTGTTTGCAGGAAAGAAGGCGGAGCTCAGCGGTCACCTGAAAACCGCGGTTACACGTGTGATTGTGTTGCTTTGTGCACAGCGGAGCTCTCAGAAGTCCATGTCCCAGCCCGACAGCTCGTCAGGAGGAGAATCCTCATCCGGAGGGTAAGTGTCAAAGTAGCTGTGGTCCGTCGGCCCCGTGAGCTGAGGACGAGACGAGTAACAAACTCATTCTGTGAGCCGTCGCCTCAACGACAACCTCAGTTAATTAACAGTCAGTGCATTTCTAAACAAACAAAAAAAACCTTCGATAAAAGCTCCTTCACATAAACTTAGACTCAGAGAGACAAATATGGGAATTTGCGCTGCGTGGCAACAAAACATGTTTGGCTCCAAACTCTAACTAATTTGGGAAATTAATACAAAATTGTATCTGATATCTAAAAACAAACCGTCTCACTCTTAGCGACGTTAACCCACAAGCTAATGAGGGCAAGCGCGGATTGTAGGATGAACTTCAAATGGTAAAGCCGCATTCATGCTTTCACCGATATGCTTCCTGGAAGTTCACGGTCTGTAACCGTGACAAAGTGGCATATGAAAGTCAAAGAATATCCCAGTTTACCACAGCCACACTCCCAGACCCTCTAAGGTTTTCTAAGGTATGGAGAACGTTTCAAACCGTCACCTTCCGCGATGCACATCGGTGAAAGTCAGTACGGGGCTTTACAGTCAATCTTATTGCTGTCAAAATGTAGTTAAAGCTAAACCGATATTGTTTTGTATCATTGCGGGATAGCTGAAATAACTTTAAGAAGCCACGACTTTAAGGATGGCTACGGTGATGGGGAAAAATCTGCACATTTGCATGTGCGATCCGGACGAGCCCCGAAGCCAGTAGATCTGTTACAGGCTTCACACGGTCACTACGATGTTTTAAGTTTGTCATTTGTATATTTTTCTTACATTTTGACAGAAAACTTCTTTTGCAACAATAAAACAAATATGTTTGTTTGTCTTAATTCCTTAGTATCATCTGGCAAAATTTTTCTTCTAGGATTCAATTATCCGTTGAAGCAAAAATTAATCAATGTCACCGGTTGTGAATTTTGGTGCTGAATGACTTTTAGGGTAGGCACGGCATAAATGTAAATCTATTTGTGGATGCCGTAGCCGCCCTTAAAAGCTTCACAATCTTAAATATTAATATAACAGGTTTTTTGTGGTTTTCCCCACTTGTCACTCCTTCTGAGAGTAAAGCTAGTATGCACAACAAAAGGTGACGGGCAGCAACTGTAGGACACATCACAGCAAATTAATGTTGGTGTAACTTAATAGATATGCTAATTAACAACGCTAAAATTTAACACAATATACAAACTGACTACAGCCGATTTAATAAAGGCAACATTTTGTCATTATTTAAAAAAACAAAAAAAACTATTTGACGTTTTCTGCTTCCCACTTGTTTACTTACGTCTCTCTTCAGTGGCGACGGTAACGTCCGGACCTTCAGTCCCTCCCAGTTGAAGCCATTAAACCACCTTTAGACACATTACAAAAAGATGTTTTAAAATTTTATCCGCACAATTTATTTTAAGATGAACGATCAGAGATTTACACATCAGTTCTTATCGATGACTGAGAAGAAATATGTTCCACGTTGGTTTGAACGTGAACTTCCTTATTGCAGGCCGTGTTTGCTGAAACTTGTGAAAACTGATCGCTCTAAAATATCTTCTGTCGGAAATGGTCGATTATCCCCTCTGGGTTAGGGGAGAGTTACTGCCCCAAGTGGAGGAGTTGATTAATAAAAAGTTGATTAAAAGTATTTTATAGCACCAATAATATTCAAGTATCACATAAGATAAAAAATTACAGATACTGTGAATTTAAAACACCAGAGAATGGACAGGATAAACCGGTGCAAATGCCAAAATCTACAATTTGGACACCGACAAAAAGAAACCCAGGACCAAAGCGAAGTAAATTTAGTTTTATAAAAGTCCAGGACCTCTGACTTAAAAGAGGTCAATGGTTCCGTGGATCTCATTTCGGCCGGTAATTGGTTCCAAATTGGTACGATTCTGTGAAAATATGCACTTTTATGAGAATTGGTGTTACATAGTTGAATTTTGAGTTTAGACGGATCCGAGGCTGATTTATTAAAGCCACCGCCTAAAAAGCAACAATATACGTTCATCAACCTGAACCCAGTTTAAGGCTTATTAGCCTTAGCAGCGTGGTGGCCTAGCGGTTAGTGCGACCGCTTTCAATGCGGAAGGTTCCCGGTTTGAACCCCACCGCTGCCCATTCTCCTGTGTCTGGAAGGGCATCCGGCGTAAAACTTGTGCCAAATGCGACCCCGAGTTGAAATTGGGAGAAGCCGAAAGTAGATTATATAGCCTTAGCTGGCTTAGTAGCTTCAAGACTCTGAGGTACCCCATAATTTACTGGAACAAGTTTTGAAGTAGTGTTGTTATACAAGACACAATGATGATGGTTGGGTCAGTATGATGCTGTCCAAGAGAGAACCCGTCCAGTAAGACCAAAATAAGTCTCGAGCCTGTCCAACAAAACACAGGGATCAACAGTTCCAGCTCACCCGTGCTTCTTAATAAGACCAGCAGCAAAACGGAGCAGCTCCATCTCACCTGTGCTTCTTAATGTCGATGATTCCGTTTTTCAGGTTTCCCAGGCGCTCTGAGGGGTTCCGCCTGTGAAGAAGACCGACGGGAAGAATTACCGCCAGCTACAAACATCATTCTGTGGTGAAACATGAAGCTCTGACAAAGAGTCAGACATCAAATCCGTATCGTCACAAAATGTCAACCCTGAGCCGTTTCCAGGTATCTCATCAAAACCTGAGCGGATGGATCTGCTTGTGTGAGTGCGGATCATCTGGCAGCGTTACAGGATGAATGTTTTTATTCTTGACTAAACCCGCCCACTCGCTACACGATGATGCGATACGAATGCGCGTTTTGCCACGATCGCACAGAAACGCAAGTCCTATTGCAAGGTGTGCGGAGCAGCTGCGTTATGAATGTGCGTCTTGGTAAGATCAGACGATCGAGCATGTTCAAAATGTCTGTGATGGGACTGCCGCTGCTGTATTCCCTGTATTACATTGTAACGCACATGGTGTGGCGTTACATCGATGTTACTACAAGCGGAGAGACGCACAGACAGACGGACACATCTGCACTTGCAGAACAGGAGCAGCCACTGAAACTGTTCAGACTTCCATAAAGACTTTGTGTGAGGAGGAGATCCATGTTTCTGTTGTTCAAACCCCAAATAAGAGCAGCCGAGAGAATGTGTAAAAAAAAAAAAAAAAAAAAGTAAAGCTGCGCTCCTTGAAGGGACCAAACATCCAAGGTGTGCACAGAGTGTTGGAGGCCGTAGAGAGGACAAAGTAGAAAATCTTATTGCGTGCATGCGATATATAATTTGTTTCCACAGTCTGATTAATTTGTGCGCATGAATACTTAAATAATTTTGGCTGCGCATGCGGCCATTGGAAAAGGTGAGGTGGTTCACATGATGCACCTTTCTCTCTGAGCAAACAAAATCTATTCTGCGCTCAATAAATGTGTTTGTGTTTGTTATTATCCACTTAAACAGCCAATAATAACATCTATCACACAGGGTGTCATTTTCTATCTCAAGTCTCTGTGACAACCTGACAGCGCGCAGCTCCTCGTCCTTTACGGCGCGGATGGAGGCGCACCACAATGTGTGCGATGTGTTCTTCTGAAATGTGTTTCTGTTTTACATTGGTACGGTTCTGCGTTACGTTGATAAAGTCGTGAGTCGCCAGCTTAACCCAAAACCCTTCCAACATGTTTAATTAATTAATTAAGTTAAACAGTTATGACCTTGAGTTTGACCTTTCAGGGTCTCCCAAGGTCAATCGTCATGTGACTAATAGAAAGGTGATATATGACTTCATATTAGTGTTTAATAGTAATCATAAGTGTATCTTCAAGCAATTCCTCCAAATAGCCATTTTTAACATCCCTTATATATAAGTACTCGGCCAACATTTTGACCTTGACTTTTAATCAATTCTTCTCCATTTCAAATAACTTTGTCCTTGGCTGACCCTCGATCATTCCACCAATTTTGGTCCAAATCGGCTCAAACCTCTTTGCATTATTGTTCAAACACCCTCACATAGCGCTCAAAACACCCAAAACAAAACTCAAAACACACAAAACACCCAAAACAAAACTCAAAACACCAGAAACACACAAAACAAAACTCAAAACACCCAAAACAAAATTCAAAACAACCCAAAAAAAAGAAAGAAACAAAACTCAAAACACCCAAAACAAAACTCAAAACACACAAAACAAAACTCAAAACACCCAAAACACACAAAACAAAACTCAAAACACCCAAAACACCAGAAACAAAAGTCAAAACACCCCAAAAAAAACCAAAACTCAAAACACCCCCAAAAAAAACTAAACAAAAGTCAAAACACCCAAAACACCAGAAACAAAATTCAAAACACCAGAAACAAAACCATCACACATGCTACCGCCACACACAGGTATAAAAATAATGACATTTTCGCCCCAATAATTTTTAAAAGCAGGCAGTTTTATCACACACACATGTTGGTTTGCTGGCTAGTTTTTGGAATTACTCAAAAATAAATTAATTGATTTTATCTCAACTTGACAGGAAGTTTGGATATTTGGCTGCAAAACAGCAGCAGAGCCTCGACATTTAAAAGTTATTTTTAAAGATGGTAAGAAAACGTGTGTTCATGCAATGAATTCCCATCTAATAAAGAGCCAGGAATCTTTTTCAGTGGATCTGGATAAAGGATGGGACATTTTTCTAATAAACATTTTTATTGGACTTGGAATTGTTATATTTTAAGGTGGGATTGGATCAAGAGACAAAGCTGGAATATTTAAAAAAAATAACATGTTCAAATTTGCAAAGTAGGGCAACAGGTAAGTAAGCACCAAAGTACATCCTTATTGACCCTGAGGCCCACCGGGCCGGTGCTTATCTCTGGTTTCCGTGGCATGAAGCGGATGAGAGTCCATGTCTCCCCCCTGGACGGGACACCAGTCCATCCCAGGTTACTTCCCAGCCAAGGACGGTACCCACTTTACAGCTGGGTGGACTGAGACAATGCAGATTAAGTGTCTTGTCCAAGGACACAGACAGGTAGCACAAGCGGGATTCGAACCCAGGTCTACATATTACCAGGCCAGCTCCTTAATCCCAGAGTTTATTAGATGCCACTTACACATCACTTGGGGAATGAGTCTAACGTGGAACGGAAACTTGTAAATTGGATCTATGTAAAGGATTAAAAGATTTTTCAACATTGTAAGTTGGGGGTATTTTAGGCTTTGGTGGAGGTATGGACTCTAGTCAATACCCCCTTATAGTTGTGCTTTAAAAACCTTTGGACTAACTGAACAGTTTCAGTAGCAGCTTCTGAAACTGAACGTCCTCTGAAGTAAAGACTTTTTCAACCTTTTTATCTTCTTTCTACAGAGCACAGCGCCATGGCCGTTTCCTCTTGGTAACATTAATGTCAGTGAAGGAAGCATCAAGATTTTCCTTTCATTTTCATTTTTGGAATACAGTGATCGACAAACCTGCATAACTTCCGTATGAGGTCTTCAGGTCTCTTGGTGATCTTCTTGGGGAAGTCCATCTTCTCAATGCCTTTGAGAATGAAGGTGTAGGTCATCATCTGATCACTCCCTGAGAACGGAGGGCTGCGGAAACGGCAGCAGAGACTTAAACTCAACCTTCTGCCGTATTGGACTAAATCACCGTTCATCGTTTCCATCAGCAGCCATAAAAGGTTTAGATGGTTCAACATAAAAACAGCAGAAAGCCAGGTCTAACACCTGTTACATTTTAGGTTCTTGTGGTCCAAACCTGCCAGTGAGGAGCTCAAACACCAGAATGCCCAAAGACCAGAAGTCCACGCTGAAGTTGTGGCCTTTGTTGAGGATGATCTCCGGGGCCACGTACTCTGGTGTCCCACAGAAGGTCCACGTCTTCTGGCCACACCTGATCTTCTTGGCGAAGCCAAAGTCAACCTGTGAAGGTAAATCAACACTTTTCTTGATACATTTCCAGAAGCCTTATGTAAACACCCTGGGAGGCCATCAGTTAAGTCCAGCGGGGAACTCTAAAGGGTTCTCAGGGAACACGTTCAGTTAAACAGAAAATCCATTTTAAGATCGAGGATCTTCAGCAAATCTTTATTATGTTACCGAAGCTCTTATTGGTTCTTGTTGGTAGACTTTGGACTTGACAGTGATCGACAAAACATATAACCGTCTCCTCTTCAAGTACTGATTTAGTGATTTGACAAGTGAAGAGCAATTCCATGGTTGACCTTCATCCACAAACCAAGTTTAGTTGAAATCAGCCAAAGGAACTGGGACGAGTAGGCCAGCAAACAGACAGACAGACAGACCTGACCTGGACCCCAGTGACCTTCATGTTTTGCAAATTAGACCCTGCCAGGGCAATTCCAGACCCCACCTACATACGTGTCTCAAGTTTGGTGAAAATCCAGAGTGGGAGGGGACTCTAAATTTTGACCTTTGACCCCAATGAAGGACTGCATTTCTAGAGCGCTTTACAATGATGCCTCACTTTTACTTCCCCAGCCGAGGCCGGTACCCGTTTTTACAGCTGGGTGGACTGAGACAATGCAGATTAAGTGTCTTGTCCAAGGACACAGACAGGTAGCATGAGCGGGATTCGAACCCAGCTCCTTATCCACTCAGCTACCTGCTCTACGATGACCTTGACCTTTGCCAAAATAGCAATTCCGGGGTCAACCTTCATCCACATATCAAGTTTGTCTGTCCCCCTGGGATGAGCAGGGGGGACAGACGAACACAGGAATGGACACTGACCAGTTTGATGTATCCCTCGGTGTCCAGCATCAGGTTCTCGGGCTTCAGGTCTCTGTAGAGGACTCCTTTGCGATGAAGGTAATCAAAGGCCTCCGTGACGCAGCCAACGCAGAACTTGGCGGTCGGTTCGTCAAAACTTCCCCTGCGGATGAGCGAATGAAATTCACTGGTCTGTGTGCAGCGATTGGTGGAGACAGTGTGGGGGTCACCCGGTGGGCGGTGCCAGCGTCCGGCTCACCTGTCTCTAAGCAGACTCCATATTTCTCCTCCCAGACACGCCTCCAGCAGCATGTACACGTACTTGTTGTCCTTAAACGTGCGATAGAGTCTGCAGACAGAAACCACACGTCCTGCTTTAAAACATTTAGCGTTTTTTTACCAAAGCAGAGGAAGAAAAATGTCAAACAACCTGCTGTCCAGTGCTCCAGACACACAGCGTCACTCATCTGGATCTTATATCTTAGTATGTTTGTATAATTTGCAGAATCCACTCATATACAAATACAGTGGCAAATAAA
The DNA here is from genome assembly GCA_900302635.1 of Chatrabus melanurus. Classification (NCBI taxonomy): domain Eukaryota; kingdom Metazoa; phylum Chordata; class Actinopteri; order Batrachoidiformes; family Batrachoididae; genus Chatrabus; species Chatrabus melanurus. The sequence goes on from OMMV01100767.1 coordinate 21,472, forward strand.
GTATTTGAACCCTTGAGTTTGTACACGTCTGACTTATGTAATGACATCAAATTAAAAAATTTAAAAAAATCGGATTTCTGTATATAAAAATTTCTATAACGATTCCCTTTAAACTCACAATGAAAACTAATCTCAACATCCGTCCAATCAGTCTTGGACTTCATTCACATCAATCATTAAGAAACACAAACAGTATGGTACTCTATGGTAAATCTGTGTCAAGTAGGCAGTTCTCAAAAACCGAGTGACCGCGCAAGAAGGAGACTAGTGAGGGAAGCCACCAAGACACCCGTGACAACTCTGACGAAGTTATAGGCTTCTCTGGCTGTGATTGGAGAAATTGTGCACAGTGCAACTTTTTGTCTATTGCATCACCACTCACAGCTTCATGGTGGCGTGGGACAGAGAAGGATTTTCATACAACAAAATGGATCAAATCTAGGCTAGCATCTCCCATGTGCCTTATGGCAAACTGTAGCTGAACTTTCAAGTCTTCTTTTTAATGAAATCCTTCTCTGTTCCACTAATT
>OMMV01100796.1:0-11209 GCA_900302635.1 Chatrabus melanurus
TTTAAAAAAAGTCTCCGTCCACATAAAAATGCAAAACTCATTATAAAATGCTGTTGAGCATGCCAAAGCAACAGGTGGCGATATAACCCTAACCGTATCGAGATGTTGGCCAATCGGAAGCCTGGAAAAAAAGACACAAACTCCGTTTTCCTTGTCTACACGTAAACACTGAAACTGAGTTCCTGAAAAGCTTCACCTTGGAAGACGTTTTGCAAAAGCTCCGTTTTCAGTGACCTAAAATGCAGTTTGCATGTGAACGAAAGGCCAAAATGCACAGAAATAAGATACGTTTTTCCAAAATACTTGTGCATGTGTGAACAAGGCCTAAGGCTGACATTGCATATAGTGTTTTTATTTCAAGAAACGATAAGAGGTTTGTTTTTTTTGTTGTTTTTAATATAAATATAGTCCTCCTTCCCTCTTCCATCAGTGATAATACGGAGTACGAACATCATCACAAGCAGTTTTGTCAGTTTACTTTTTTTGTTCTGAACCTTTGGAGTGGCTGACCTCTGGCTTTGTTAGGTCTGTCATGTTTTTACGTGCTCACTTCTCACCGGGTACAGCGGTATCAAGCCTGACACTGGCGACCGGGGCAGGGTTATAAATATCACCGCCACAAGTTGTCCTAACTGGGTTTCAGGAGATGATACTAAGTTTGGGTATGACTCAGAGTCTGTTGCTCGGCTTTGTTGTGCAGCCATGGCATAATCTTACATTAGGGCCAGAGGTTGTGCCTTTGTGTGGGTCACGGACCTCCTGTCACTGAAAGAAGAAGAAAAACAAAACTTGTTGCTGAAGGACCTGTAAACATGCTCGCTTCTGTTGACTCCATGATGTGATTTGTCTTTGAGACCGTTACTCGGTCTGTTGTCCATATGGAAGTTGTTGAGAATCTCTGGAGAAAAAGTAACTGATGACATCTTCAGATTTTTGACATGCATTTAAACCTGAGTGGGGAAAACACAACTTTGAAGTTCGTAGACATTCATTTTTTGGGACAAGTGATTACTCAAACACAGACTTCATTGATTCAAATGGGCGGTAGAGGGGATGTACAAATGAATCGGAGGCCCAGCAGACAAGTGGGGAATCCAGATTTCTTTGGCTAAACTCGTCTCAGAGGGTAGCATTCCAAATCCTGCCGTCGTAGCCCGTGCATTCCGCACATGACAGTCGCTGGAAACCATGGCAAAGAGAGAGCAGAGCAGACATTCCTCAGCTGTCACTTAAACCCCTCCCCTCGAGTCATTCTCGCTCTGGCTTCTCGCCTCTCCGCATGCAATGCCAAGGCCCAGCTGACTGTAGCCCACTGAGTGCCATCAAGGCAATTAATTCCCTTCCAGACGTGTGCTTTATGCTGTCAGTTTGCCCCCAGTTTGACCCCCTCTTGTGTCATGTTTGTAAAGTCCACAAGCAACCTTTTCAGTAAGACATCAGGTAATATTTCTATCTAGCTTTCTTCATAGTTGAAATTTGCATAAATATAATCACATTGTTTGTAAAGATGTGCACAAGATGATGACCTGTCCACAAAAATGCCTTTTGTGGTATGGAGAGCAAACTAATTAAGACCAGGCAGTGGCGCGTTTCAGTCGAGATCACGTATATCCATTTAGAAGTGAGCCTGGAGAGTATCTTTCCCATGTAACTGAGATACAATGGTGGGCATTAGGGTTGGGTGATGTTTACTTAATTGGCATATCATGATGTCTACAGTAAAACATTGTGATGGACAATGAAATCTGGGGGATGTTGTACATTGTACATTTTATTTTACACTTTTTAAAATGTTTACTTACAAATTAGTTCTTATTCATGTACTATTTATTTACTACTAATTTGCTCATTTATTTTAACGTCGTACCTCATATGATTTTTATTTTTAATCCCAAAGAGCTTATGCTTGACCATATTTGGAGCAGCCGAGCCCTCCATTCAACACCATTCAACAAAAGTCAGGAAAAGTTGTTTTTCCGGAGTTGTGGCTTGCTCAGTCTTGCTCGTCTTGGCCCAGCCTGCGTTTGGCTCATGACTGCCTGACACGGCCCGCCTAACTCCAGGCAGGTGAACTCTTCTTGATATCTCAGATTAAATTTTCCATTGTCAGCATAACGTTGAGTTGTGCACTGTCACCGAGCCTACACTGGGTTTCTCCGAGCCAAGTGGCATAGTTCCTTCCTCTGGAACACGTGGCTGGAGCTCGCTTGGGCTCCCTGCCTCGGCCCAGTATGCACCCTGCTCGAGACCACCTAGCACAGAAACCACTTTGGTGCATCTCCTGCCCGGACTCATCGTAGGTATTTCACTTACAAATAAAGACTCTTTCCCCCCCCCCAAATCCTTCATTTTTGGACTCTCTGGCTGACACTCCTTCAAGCACATATTCATCAGTGTTCAGTTTGATCTCCAGGGAAATCCCCGGCACAAAGAATCAAATATATTATTTACATTATAGCAAGTGCAGTAGTGTGTGTCTGTGTGTGGCAGGATAGGTGGCGTGGCATCATGATGGTGGCTCCACATTGTGATGCCAGTCAGCCATCGGTCATGGATGATGGAATTGTCAATCTACTCAACCCTAGGGGGCATTTGGTCGATGCTGCAAGTAGAGAACAGCTTCCTAGAAACTTGACTAATGCAGATCAAATCCTGGAGGCAGATTTTCTGCCAGAGAATTGCTTCATCCAAGAAACTTATACACCCATTTAAATGTGAACGGTTTTTGTTATATACCAAGGGATGTGTGCCGTGACTATGTTGGATTGTGAAGAGGGGACCCAAGAAATCTTGGAAACATTTCAAACCACTCGGGCATCATAATCCTCAGATCTTCTGTCTCGCACTGCGCTTAGTATATCAAAGATGCTCATTGTTTTGCCAAAATATGCCTCAATACATTACTGTAAGTAGTCAAATTACATCACAAGCTTTGAAGTGATCACCGTGAATGGCTTAACTTTGTTAGCTACAAACATTAAGCTGCAGGTTTGGTCTGAGAAGTGATATTTTTCCTCATCCTTCTCAGTCTGTCACAGGTGTCTTATCACAGAAAAGGCGCATGCCCTTATATATAAGGACTTGCGGAAAATCAACGTTAAAATCTTCACACTGACCCACACTTGAACTTTGTTTGGCATCATGCGGTTTGATGATCGCCAGGACTCTCTCGCCATGACTCAGAAGTTGGGTATTACAGCGCCTTCGCTCTGTTAACATAATGGCTCTGAATCTATGAACATTATCTTGGACGGTCTCCATAGCAACGAATCAGAGAAGGCTGCTAGTCACTTGTGTTGGTGGGTTCTTACAGAGCGGGAATTGCATAATAGACAGACGAGAGAACGGGACTTTGGCAGGGCTCAGCAGTTTGAAATTTAAATAAATAAAAATCAACTTCATGAATCTTGTGCTGGAATAATTATAGAGCATGTGGCGGAGGATGGCGAGATGGCTCTGTTTCTTTTCATGTCGGCCAGCAGCGGTCACACTTACACGTTACGTAATTACTGTGGCTCTGACTACAGCTCCAGCCCTGACATTCTCAGCTGTGCCTCAGGCTTCTAGTTGGCTAGTGGGGGGGGGCAGAAGCATAAGGAAATTCCTCTGACACGTCTCTGCCTTCACAACAAAGGCGTCGTGACATCTTGTTGCACACCTCAAGCTTGAGGTTTCAACTCGATTTTATTTATATAGCGCCAAATCACAGGTTTCCTTTCTGAAGGAGGAAAATCGCACCATCTCGTATGGAGTCTGCTTGGCTGAAGTGGACAGAACATTTGTGGATTACAAATCTTGCACTCACCTGTTCTGCCAGCCTACATAATGGAGCTAATGACAACAGCTTCTCCCACAAAAGTCTGTCAGGCTCCTATCGTTTTATCAACCACTGATTTGACAATTCGATAAAGGCCGTTTTTTTTTTTTTTTTTTTTTTTCTTCTATTATTTAAGACATTCATAGGGCACAATTTGTGACTTTAAATGTGCAGAAGACAAAATGATGATCATTTGCAACCACGTTTAATTTGGCTACCACCCATATATAATGCATGCAAGCGACAACGATGGCGGTGCGGGGGTATTGTTGTTGTAAAATTGGTGGCACAATGTTGCTTTGAGGTGTCGAGGGTGTAGGTTGCCATGTGAAAATCCAACGTGTGTATTTTTCTTTCACTGTATTCATGCCTCAGCATGAATACAGTGAAAGACTGAGTGAAAGACTCGGGAGATATTGAAAGCAAAGGTGTTACTGTCCAGATGGAGTGAAGGTGACCTCATAAAGGGAGAAGAGAGGAGGTGGGAAAAAGTCATATTGATCAAATGAAATATTGTTGGCTTTGTGTGGTAAAGTGCTCCAGTGTCCAGGCTGCGGCTGTATGCTTGGTGGGCAACAATTACTGTCTGGGCTGTTGTGAGGCATTGGATATCTGCTTTCACAAGTTGACGACACTCTTCTTGAGAGGTTGCACAAGGCTTCCACATTCTTTGTTGTGGTTTGAGGCTGTTGTGTAGCATTAGCTAGCCACTCATGCATTTCTAACATAATGCAGAATACATTAAGATTTCACTCAATAATTCATGAATTTGAATTTAGATGGTTTTTTTTTTCCCCTTCTGTTTCAATCTGTCAAATGTCTGTTTTTTTTTTAGTTTTTTTTTTAGAGGGAACATATATTTTAGCATTTGGTTTTGGTCAATATCTGCACCTATTTGCAGTTTCTGTCTGTGATACTACTTGCGTTAAGTTTATGTTCATTTGAGTATCTTGTTATTCTTGAAACCATAATTTTGACTAAATAAATTGTCCCTGGACTGCACATCCTTAAGGCTGCACTGAAGCAAACAATATTGAGAATTATTAAACACATGACACAAAACTGGTCTTGCAGAAGTGAAATGTGGCCTGTTTTAATGAGTTGTGCACAGATGAGCATGGGGAATTTCACTGCGTCTAGATCAGTAAAGGCATAAGCAATAAGGATATAGACATCAAAACACAGCAGCAGAAACAAGAGGTTGGATAGTGCATTTTATATTAAGGAATGACGTTGCTGCCCTTCAACTTTTATTTATGTTTTTTAAAGCAGTGTAGCTATTGGCACACCCACTAATATGAGCTGAACATGACACGTGTAGCACTAAAGCTTCTCCGGTGCAGCCTTGAATTCCAGCCCGCGGTGAATCATTGTAACGCTGTTGTAACCGCAGGCTGCTTGATGACTGAAGGCGTTAATTTTAGAATCGGAGCCCCAGAAAATGTGCATATTACCTGCGCATAATTGGCAGGTCTGTCCTTGTCTAGCTGGCCTCGCTGCTGACGGTTCCATTCAGTCTCTCTACCAAACCCATAATCAACAACAGGAAGTCCTTGTGGTGTTTGCGCCAAAGGCTTTCAAACAAGCCAGGTCATTTACTGATTGTAAGGCGTCAACATTGTTTCCTTGTGCATTATGTCAAGATAATGGATGACTTCCAAAGCAGGGAGCTGCAAAGTAAAGCTGACTGAGTTTTAAGTTGTTTTTTTGTTTGTTTGTCTTTAAATAGAGGCACACCTTGTTTGTCTCAAATTGATCCAGGTAAAATCCAGTTTGTCATTGGTTTGGGGTTTCTTTAAATCAGTTCCAGAATATCTGTCTTTTAAATAACTTTATCTTTGACGGACGAAAAAGTTAAAACCAGATTCTCTGATTAAAGCCTGTTTAATAGACTTGCTCATTATTTAAAAGCTTTGAACCAGTTTGAAATAAGATCAGATATTTTAAAAAGCAGATTGTCTCGCTTTGTTTTAAACGACGGCTTGAAATCGGTTTATGGAAAATTAATTAGAAAAGGATCAAACTCCCACTTTTGAGTATCAGGAACTGTTTAAAAATGATTTCACTTGAGAACTGGTTGCTCCGTTATCGAAATAATTTGTGTTGGTGTTGACCTATTTAATACTTTCAGCTCTAGTTTTTGCAAAATGAAAACATTTAAAAGTCTGAATGCCTTACTGCGCACAGTGCAGTCGTGCAGAGAAGAAATAAATTGAACAAACAAACAAAACCCTCACACTAATCAAAGTGGTGCAGAAATCATTTGCCATAAATGTGCATAATCTTCATGGTAGTTGAAGGGTTGTGCAAAAGTGATGGGAAAATTGGTAGGTGTGGAAATCTCTCGACTCTAAGGTGCATCATGTTTTCTGAAAGTGAGCAATTCTGCATTGATGAAATCACAGATCATAATAGTGAAGTCAAAAAATAAATTCAATCCCACATTAACGTGTGTCTAAAACGGACTTTTTTTGAAATCAAAATGATTTTGGTGAAGAATTTGCTGCTCTCTGTGCTCGGAAGAGCAGAACACAATGCAAATGTTCACCAGTTTATGCTTTAATATCATTGCTGACATGCTGGCGCGTTTGAAATGACAGATGTGTTGCTCTGGTCACACAATCGTGCAAGTGGGTTCAGATGAAACGTGCAGCGAGGAGTCGCTGCCTGCAGAAAGAGCATCTGCAGACATTGCTGCACTTTTCAAATGTTTCAGACGCCCATTTTATCTTATTGCATTCCCCCGCCTCAATTTCACACAGATGCCTCTTTTGAAAACCTGTAACGCCACAACCTACCACCAGGTGTGTGCACACACTTGGGGAAACAATGGCGTAATTTGTATTTAAAAGAAACTGAGGACATTGAGATTCCTTAATAGTCACTGATGGATCGTAATTGAACTGTGAGGTTAGCGAGGATCCACGCCCCTAAGAAGCAGTACAGAGAATGCACACATGTGACTTCTGGGAATCCCAAGCACTTTTGTTTCTGACTATTAGTGGTATTTATGGTGTCAAAGCGGCTATTGATGCCAGCTACATTCTATACTGTTGTTGTAATCTACAGTATAACAGGACTAAAATGCTGGAGGCGTCCCCGTTAGAGGGTTTGGAGCTGTGAAGTATTTCAGATGAACATTATTGCAGGTTGGAACTGGTTCACATTGGGTCGTGAGGAGAATTCCTCGGAACCTGCTGCCGTGTGTGTGTGTGACCTTGCATGATAGGATATTTAACATGAAGCACGAGCAAAAATCTGTTTCACACAATTGTTTTCAAATATTCGCCTAATTTGTATTATAATAATTTTGGGAGGCAGTGAATACTTTGAGTGTGATTTTTCTCCTCCTGTTCACCCGCGCATGTAGCAGTGTAAAAGGTTGGTACATGTCGCACAGCTGATGCAATACTCAAACATACATCAATATTGAAATTCAACCACAGGCCCAAAGAAGGTATCTGACAAGCCATCAAAATCGCGTGCTTCCTTACAGACGTACAGCACATTGAAGGACGCGTCAGACTGCCATGTCAATTCTGCCTGCAGAGAGGCAGAGATCCTAATCGGATGGTGACCGTACTGATGGGGACAATGTGAGACGAGTAAAGCCACAAATGTAATTCTGTTTGACGGCGTCATGCAACATAAGATCCACTTGACTTGTTCCAGTTGTCATTCAGTCATTTGAGTAGCCTGCGGCAGGTCAAGGGCCACGAGTCCTCGGTAAAGTTCCTTACCGTGCAACTGCTGCTGCTTTGACATTAGAAGTCTTTGATTGTGATTCACATTGATGAAAATGAGTTATCAGCGGTAGACTTACTTATTTCACTCACTGCCCGCTGCAGCAGAAATAGAAAATTCTGATCTGTTTGCAGCAGCTGCTGTTATTTTTATAAGGCTTTGACCTGGCAACTAACTGGGCATTTAGGTAAACCCCAACGTGCAAAACTGAAGGATTTATAAAGTTCATCCAACAGAGGGCAGATTAGTGCTGAATCAGCTTTGACTGACAGAATATCTTCAGCATCTACAAATGAATATTGATGATTTTTAGTTGCCATCAGTCCAAACTAATACGCTTTAATGAAAAAGCACAACTATAGTTTTGAATCTTTATTGATTTCTGGATGCACATCGAGAGAAATGTGTCGGGTTTCAGCTCTTTGACCGCATCACGGAACAGCTTGTGAGCTTGACGAGGAGTGACTGTGTACATAATTATACCCGTTGAGAGTTTTATGTAAGACTGATCGGTGAAAGATCCTGCCAGGTCGTCTTCACGCCACCCACCACCGGTTGTTTGCTTGGCAGCAGTCGTATGAACTGAAAACACCTGGAACCAAATATTCTGAAGTCTGCATGATCTTATAGCGTGGCAGAGAGAGAGAGAGAGAGAGAGAGAGCGTGTCCATATGTTGTCTGTCTTTTCATTTATTCTCAAAGTGGCTGCATCATCAGCTGACAAATGAAGAGACATGGAAGCGATCACCCATTATAGACAGTCTAGACTTGAAATTGCTTGGTGGTGACTTTTCTTTTCTTTTCTTTTTTTTTGACATTGTTGCTTCTTGTTTTGACAGTTTTACAACACGTCTAATAATTGGCGGCTGTGGAATTACAGTCATACAAATTACAGGTATTTGCTCATCCACACTGATGTTCGTTTTTGTCGATATTGTATGTCTGCGGTTCCAAACGGGTTAAAGTGACGGTTGATTCTTGTGGCAAGTGCAGACTACTTATTTGTGTTGGCTATAAACCACCTGCAGTCATGTGACCTTCACTACTGCTGTCCCCATGTTGGTGGGAAAAATTGACACTGGATTCATTCGCCAGTGCACAAATAGGCCCACCGCTGTCAGAATGCAAAGCGCAGTTGCTTTATAAACATGACTAACACTTCGATGGTGACGTTTTTGCCAGTTAGGGTGCAGGATGCATACAGTATGCGTGCTTAACATGACGCCCTGCTTTCTCTACCACAAGCTACACAATAATCAAGTAAAACTAGTTCAGCTTGTCACTGTGTGTCACGACAACTGATGATCAAATAATAGAAATTAAAGTTTGGAGCTGAAATTAACGTATTGAGCTGCTGTCTGAGCCCAGAAGTTCATATATTAATTTATAACTAAACAGACCCAGGTGGGAAGTAACCTGAGGTTAATGAAATCCAGTTTGAAATGGCAAAATGCACCTGGTTCAAAATGCAGAACAGATCCAGAACAATTCAACGGTACTAGATGTGGTTGTGTAATGCTTCACTTGTTAAGGAGCAGCAGATCCACTCGTTAAGGAGCAGCTGTCTGACATTAGTGATTCATGCGCCTAATTAATGAATCAGCCTTAGCAAGTGTTGTAAAGAAAGAATGCATGATCACATATGAAGATGTTAATCTATCTGAAATGGCAGCGTGATTAGTGCACACGGTGGAATTCTGCAGGTTTTGATCTAAATTATCTGATACTAGTCAAGCAAAAAATCAGATGAGAACAAGCTACCATTAAGTAAATATCCTAAAAATGTTGAAGGCGGCTCTCGTTTTGTGCTACATTGCTGCTAATCACTTAATCAGGTTTTTCTGGGTCTCTCCAACCTTCAAGCTGGAGAGAATACTGGAAAAACACCGTTACTGATTTGCTCATCACGGCAACCAAAGTGAGCCTTTTCTCGACCACCAAGATGGCGAGCACGTAATCCAATAACGTCAGCTGCACAGGGCTTGAAGGGTCGCAGTCCAGTGCGAGTCTCCGTGGTTTCCTGAAAAGCTGATGTACAAAATGTAACTGGAGTGATTTAAGATAATGTTCTTTGTGGATGAGAGAAGGGGAGCTGAGGTTATCCTGCAAATTCAGCCACGGCTTGGTATTTTCACAGCAAAACAAAAAAAACCTCAAACTTCTCAAAGCAATTCTCCAGCATTATCCACATCTTCACTGTTACCCAAAAAAAGTCCAATACATTCCAAAACAATATTGACAAATCGGTCAAATTACAGCTACGTGTTGTTGCTGCCGTTTGCACCAGGTGTGGTTTTCTGTCTGTATTAGCCACTAGCATCGTTGGATGCTAGTTATAGTATCGCCAACTTACAATGGCAATGTATTTAGGAGAAAATTGGATTTTTAAAAATTTATTTATTTTTTAAGAATTTAATTTTTAAACGTGTTCGCGTAGACAACTGGCTGTGTCGTGGACGTAATTGTGCACGTACTTGCCTATGTGCTACGCGTGTTATTGGAGGATTCCACCAGAGGGCACACCAGGGTACTCGGACGGTCTTGAGCTTCCGTTTCCATGTCGAGTTCCGACAAACATATATTTGTCGCTGTGCAACGGCAATAAACACATCTTGTAGATGTGGGTAAGTGCGGACTTGGTCACACAACTTCCCCTTCCACGTGCACAAATGGACGCAGAATGTGCGAGGCAGCCATCATTGCGTACGCGAGAGTGTACTTAAAGGTATATTTCCGCCCTAAGACGAGAGGACTATCCTGGGGTCGGACGCAATTTTATAATCGCACCATTAAGTTGTCTTGCTGTGCGATAATTACAGGTTTTGTTTGGCAATCTGGCTAATGTCATCAGTGAACACAATTTTGGTTTGATACGGTTTCTTCTTAAAACTGACACCAGTCCATGTGAGCTCTGTGCTCTTCCACCGCACCGGCGTAGCATTGATTTTTGTTTTCACCGAAACATAAAATGGCCTGAGATGGAATTAAACTGCTGTTCGCTCTGCTGCTGTCCCATTATTGTTTGTGATAGATAGTCAGCCTGCAGAGAAATAATGTCGCCATTTAAAGAGCCTGGGCCTTTGATACCTTTTGAACCTGCTTTTGAACAATCTGCTTCTGTTTTCAAAAGTCCTGAATTGTTTCAAGCCAAATGTCAATCACCAAACTATACGTTTGACCTAGAATCCCTGATTGCTCATGTCACATGCTCTTTATCATAATTGTTAATACGGTCAATTCTTAAGGGAAGTCTGCGATGATAGATTATTATTATTATTTTTTTTTTTAAACAATCAATTATGTAATACAGTATGAATTGTGATTGGTAACGCAAATGATTTAATGTTAATAGTAATCGAAGACATAAATCACAAAGAAGTGACGCCTCGACATCGCCATCAAATGAAATTGATGTCAGATCGGTGAACCTAATCAAACTGAGATGTTAATAGTCTATTAAATGAATAATTAATGAGCCCAAACCACTCAAGATGTCACATGGAGAGCTAAGAATTCATTATACTGCTTTGCTATAATGACCAAACCAGAATGTGTTTCTTAAATTCTAAGCTCAGGGTGTTTTCCCACATAATGTTGATATTCTGGTCCATTTTTTTTTTTTTTTTTTTTTTTTCAAACTTTTTTTTT
>OMMV01100851.1:4383-14933 GCA_900302635.1 Chatrabus melanurus
TGCATCAGGGGAATGTCGTATTTTATTGACTGATATCACATCAATACAATCAATGACTATGTTTACAGCAATATTCCGATATTAACCTGATTAAGACAATTCTCCGAATGAGGCCTTCATCTGAATACGGCCATAATCGGAGTAAACATTAACCTAATAAAGACGTGGAGTATTCCGATCTTCGGATGGATTATTGAAGTGCACTGTAGACATGTACGCCTGAATCAGACTATGACGTCCTGTTGGAGTTTTCACAGCATTTTCCAACACGTACAGCATAGGGGATGTAATGTGGCCATGTGAATGTAAATGGGAATATGAACGGAATATTCTTTCATAACTCATGTCAACGCCACAATCAAAATATTGGCTTATTTAGAATAAGGTCAACAGTCGGGTTATTGCTGCCCACAGTCATCTAACAAATCAAATCTCTTCCTTCTATCCATCTTTCCATTTTTTAAAACAACAACCAACAGTGGCCTCCAGTGGCCATCAGGAACCTGTGATTAGCAGCAACAAGGCTTCACAAGCAACTTGATGAGCCTGTATGCCTTGATTTTATTCTGCATGTTAAAAGATGCCAGGAGGTTCACTGGTCCTCACCTGTATCGATCCGAAGTCAGAATTTCACCATTGAATATGCAGTAGTTTTGATGGAGTTACTTACAGAAATTTTGATGAGCTACTCACTCACCGACTGACTGACTCCATTAATCCTGAGCGTACCCTGCTAATCACAGGGAATAATAACACCACTGTCGAGCATCAGTGGGCATGCAGAAGGTATTGACCTAAAAATGAAGCTTAATGAACAAGTGTATTAGAGAAACTGTGGACGTTTTGGTTCCTCCTCCAGGTTTTGGAGCTTTATAAGTCAGTCTTAAACCTCTAGCAGTGGTCAGTAATCAGTTGTTAATCGACAATCATTTAAAGAGCATGTGAAATCCCAATGCTTTAGGGAAGTAACTTTGGTTTAAGGAGGTAAGAAGCATGACCCTAAGGTCATTTTATACTTAAGGCGGTTTTAGGAAACAAGTCCAAGCATACTATTTTTTTTTAATAAGGCTGAAAAGTGTTTTGAATAAAATCAAGAGACGGATCATCATGTTGATCAATTTAGTTATTTACGTAAGGGCTACGGCAATCTGACATTTGACCCCAATCACCTTGACCTTCACCCAAATGACTGACCTCTGGCTGACCTTGCCAGGGAAATTCTGTGCCACATTTGGTCTAAATTAGGTTGCAAATCGAATTCCTTTGCCAAAATGTATTCTGCAAGAGCAATTTTGCAGACAACCTTCATTGACATACCAAGTTTGGCAGAAATCAGCAAAAGGACCTGGGAGGAGTAGGTCAATAATCAGACAGGCAGAAATGACCTTGGCCCCAATGATTGATCTTTGGCAAATGAGACCTCGCCTGGTCTATTCCAGAAACCACGTGTGTATGTGTGCTAATCTTGATGAAAAATCGAAGTGAAAAACTTCAATTTTGCCAAGTTTGGGGGGACAACAGAGTGAGAAAAAAACAACAAATCATAATTTTGACATTTGACCCCAATGACCTTGACCTTTGCCAAAACAAACCCTTTAAGGGTGATTCTGAGGTTCACCCACATATCAAGTTTGGTGGAAATTGACCAGAGGACCTGGGAAGAGTAGGGGAATAAACAGACAGATAAACCAAAATTTTGACCTTTGACCCCAATGACCTTGACTTTGCCAAAACAAAGCAAACCCCTTAAGGGCAATTCTGGGGTCAACCTACATGCACACAGCAAGTTTGGTGGAAACTAGCCCAAGCAAACGTTTCTATGATGACAAAAGTAGAGCTATGGGTGACCAAGTGAACAGAAAGGTTCCTGGTTCAAGACCACCCCTGCCCATTCTCCATGTAATATAGAGTTGCGTCAGGAAGGGCAACTTGTGCCAAATCAACATGCAGATCTGTCGGATCTGCTGTAGCGACCCTGAGCAAAAAGGGAGAAGCTAAAAGGACTTTTTATTGTTGTTGTTGATAAAAGTAGAACTATGTGAGACAAATACGTAATGTAATATCTGTGTTTGTGTTCTTGTCACTCACCAGTTGAGAAGGCTTCAGGGAGCAGTTTGGGATGAAATGCTGCATGCCTGGCTGAAATGAGTGGCCAATGACTCCGACAGTCACACACCAGGGAAGACACAGCAGTCGATCCTCTATATGACTGTTGCCCTGAAGCATCAAGAGAAGTGATGAGTGGTGGCAATAAAATTTTGTTGCAAGAATTTTTTCACTCCCACTTCTCAGCTGATAGGCTCTCTTCTTGTGGATCTATCATGTTATTTAAAATATATATATACATATATATACACCATGACTGGTGGCTATTCGTCTATTACTGCAGATCATCTTACAGTGTTACCTTGTAGTATGCAAAGCACTCAAGCTGAGCTCCATGAAAGGTATTGAGCTGTTTGGGGTTAAAATTCACTCTGAATGAGGTGGTTTTCAGTGGAGCCAGGTCACAAGATAATGGAGAGACAGAAAACGGGGAGTTGTGGGCAGCAGTCCACACGAGGCTGCAACAGAAAACCAATAGTCTCTTACACTGTGTTAAGGGGTCATATTATACTAATATTCAGTCAGCTAATATAAGTCAGCAGGTCCGGGGTTCCCAATCTTAAGAGTTAAGAGAGTTTTCTATTAGAATTTCGATGAATGTCATAATTTTAAAGCAGCCCGTATGAAAAAAAAAAAAAAGTACTGGCACACTGTTAAGAGTTTATTAAAGCAAGCTGTCCATGGTGGTGATCGAAGAGTTCACAACCACAAATTTTGAGTTGAGGCCAACATGCACTTGGCTGCTTAGGTAACTATCAGTGTGCAAAATATTAAAGGCCCAATCTCACTATAATGTTTACCCCAGAGTTTGGTGAACTCAGAGCAAAGTTGAGAAAATTTGCCAAACGTCAGCAAAAATCGCGTTACCGGAGCTTGGTAGAGAAACTCTAACGCTGCTCCTCGTTTCCACGATGTGGTGCTAGCAGAGGTCAGCGCAGGCGGGTGTTAGCCAGTGCGCCATTAGAACAAGCGGGACTTTTGCCAACGTGGCAACGTGCGGGAGAGGGGGGGTCGACACACCACTGTCCAGTGATTCTGAGCAGGCAGGGCCAAGCAGCACCCAAACGTTAGCCAGCGTAGACGAACGCACCACTAACTTAGGCTAGCGTAGGGAACTTGATCGTAGCGGAGATTAACTTTCTCTAACGGCCTCCAACGTAGCCAGAGTTATGTGGAGAAATTTTAAACATGTTGAAAATTTTTGGACGCGGTTGACGTTCATCAGCGTAGACCGGCGGATGCCAGCGGAGGCGAGTGGACGCCGATGTTTGTAAATATGTTTGTCTACGTTGGCCCAAACGTCTAGGTGAAATTGCGCCTTGAAGAATTTGAACATACAATTTTCATTTTATTTATGGAAATCTGTGGATTTTCTAATGCATTTTCCTTTAAATTCCCATTTTATTTTGCATTTTCCTCCATTTAACAAAAATGGACTTTGAGGGTTTTGCAAATGAGCTCTTCAATCAGACGTGAACCACATATTAACATAGTGCGGCACCTTTAAATGGCTGTTAGTGGTATATATTATATTATATATTAAAAAAACAAATAAATAAAGGTTAAAGGGCAGAAATGAGCAAACATGAAACGTGTAACAGTTTGTTACCGAATTGTCACAGACACAAAATGAGGCAATGAATCATATTTTCTCATTCTAGACTCAAGTTCATGAAGTACTCAGCTGCTTGCCACACCTCCTTTCCAAAGGGAGGGAAAGTAGGAGTAATATAATCGTGTCACTGTCCATCTTTCTCCTACAGAGCCCATGAGGTGTTTTAGAGAGCAAGCATGACTTCAGATTTGGACTTTCATGACATACAAGAAATTTAAAAAAAAAACAGCCAGGCCTATATTTTACTCATTCTAGTTGAGTTTCTATATCCACAGACAGAGAAATGTGGGACTTTGATGATGTTTAACTTGACATCCCAACTGTATTTAACTGTCCAAGGCAGATAAATATGATTTAAACACTATTACCACTTTAAAACAATATAAACTATGAATTAAATTATTAAAGCTCCAAACTTGTTCCTGGAGATCACCTGTCCTGTATATTTTCCTCCTAACCTGCTCTATTCCCAGCTAATTAATCCTGTCAGGTCGGTTCCACCACACACCAAACATGCCTACTTCATCAGGTGTGGGCGGAGCAGAGACAGATGGAAGATATGAACGGCAGGCGATCTCTGTATGAGCAGCGCTAGTCACCGCTGGTCTAGCTTAACGTGTTTTTGGAATACCTGAGTTTCCCACTGCTTTGGTTGGTGATGGAGACGGACTGGGAGGAGGCAGATGAAGAACACAAAGGAGGTGATGTTTTATGCCTAAACAGCAGCTCTGTGGGCGTCACAGACACCCTTGGAGACAAAGAAGAAGGACAGGAAGAAAGAGCGTCCACGCCCCCTAAACACGACTGGTAATATTCCTCCATTGGTGTGACTGTCCGGACAGCGGCACTGCCAGGTCTCTGGTCTGACTGCTAAGAAATTACACAGACAATCCATCAAAGACAGCAAGATCCAGAAAGAGAAACAATGACAGAATTAGAAATGTGATTCTATGTTTTATGATGCCCTTTAATATGAGGTGTGAGGGAAGAAAAAAAACATACGAGGTGTGATTTCCCAAAGTGATTTAGGCCTCAAGATATTTTCATCCAACCCTGGCCATCCTCCGGCTCGCTTAGGTACTTTACCGTCTTTATTTCCTGCTGCTCCAGTTGTCTGCTGTCATCTTGCTGCAAGTGTGGTTGGTTCTGAGTGACTCTACGGTGCCACTGAAGCTGGTACAGAACCAAGTGTTCAGCTTTCAGTACAGCTGGTTTCTGGAGCTCTGAGTGACAGGTGCCAATCAAATGAAGAAACACAGGGTCCTACGGAGGGATAATCGATAAGGTTGAAAAAAAATGCAATAAGTAAAATATATAATGAGATCTTTTATAATATGTTTTGGTGAATAAGTACATCATAGTTTTATAATGGTGTAATAATGCGTTTATGAGGTCCTACCCTGTGCAGTATGATACATGCAACTTTCCTGTGGTGTGCAATACGGCATGTGGGCCTGTAGACCACCCTAAATGTGGTATGGTTATATGGGCTCACAGTGCCACCTGCTGGTTGGATAGTGAACACACTATGCCCACTACAGTCAAGGTCCCATTGGTAGACAGCCTCAGCAGGTGAAGAATTAAGTAACTCCACCGTCCGTACGACTGTTCCTCCCTCATCAACACAGCCAAAGTCCACCACAGAGGAAGACAAGGCAACTTTTGGACCTAGTTTCAAAAACAGAAAAAAAAAATGAAATAACAAAATAATACAATCTACTGACAGCAGCACAGGCTCCACCATCAAAAGTGGTCGCAGTGTTGAATCAGAACCAACGGCTACAAATTATTAGTTTTGTACAGTTAATATTTTTATTGAACCGTTTGGTTTGATTGTGTTGTTTGTGTAACAACATATTATTAGGACTGACCTGAAACACACTTATCAGTTGAAAGAAATATACACTCTGATAGAATTGATTTAAACATATCTGGATATAAAGCTTTCAAGGTTTCAGCGGCCACGGTGTTCTCAGCAATTACACACTCCAGGCAACTCAAAATCTGCATACATGCTGCTTACACAACCCCATTGAAAGGGCAAAAGTGCATATACCCAGATTGCAAAAGGTCAGACGCTTCAAGCCCCACAGAATTTCACCATTTTGATCCTCTGTTAGCTACAGCTCCCTCATAATTGTAGACAGACAGAACAAATGATACCTACGTGACCATTCACCAAAGTTATAGCACTTAATTCACTGTACTTTTCTCAATAGCAGCCTTTTTCTGGCAGGTTTGAACCCAAATTGTGGAGAATGCATGGAATCCTTTTTGGGAAAACCCCTGTTTGTTACAGTGATGTGAAAGCGAGGCTCTGAGGTCACGTGGTTTTGTTTAGATTTGGTTGCCAAAGGAAATTCCCCAGAAACCACATGGATTTGACAGAGGACAACACAACAGATACTATTTTCACTGTTGGGCCTCAAAAGAAGAAGAGAAGGGAGAAATAACAGGAAATCATTGGGGGGGAGGGGGGGTCAAGGATCATTCTGTATTGAGACAGGACAGTCACAGCCTTGAGCCTTTGATGATCCAAGGCAAGATTTTTTTTTTTATGATTTCTCGATCCTCAAAAGAAATTTCCTGTTGCACACTGCTTTTTGCTTTGGCTATTTTTTTTATTTTCTGAAAAAACAGACCGATGGCATGGTACAAAATCGCAGGGGCAAACAGTTAAAAGTAGTGAGACTGAACCTAGAAGAACTATGCTTCAGCCATGGACAATTCTACACGGGTTGCGCAAGAACATGTTCACCTGATAACCTGTTAATTCATGTGAACGACGATGTAACCGAAAATGTTTTACATAAAGAGGCTTTAACATGATTATATTAGTTCTTTTTCTCTTTTTAATAGTTATGATCAAAAGTAGCATTTACTGTCACTTCGTGACGGGTAGTCATCACGCTTGTGACAGAATGTATTTGGTCCCACTCAAAATAAAGTTAATTTAACAATGCAAAATCTATTATGCACAGTGGAACAGATGCACATGTGCATGAGTGGATTCAGACTGTACTAAAATTATAGTTAAACATGCCGCTGATGATGAATGGAAATATAAAGATGCTTCATGTTGACACAGAAAAACTGTGATAGGGATGACTGTATTACAGTGTTGGAGCTGAATTAAGAATCAACCAGGGAGATGAGGAGCACCCCGGTGTTCGCAGGAGGAGCACGTATAAAGGAGGAACAATGGTTTTGTTGCTACTTTTGGCTATCTGGGGACCAAATCATGTATGTCCCCAGCTGGCAGTATCTAGATTGTACATTTGTGTTTGCTTGTGTGTCCCCTACCTATACAGTTTCCAGTGAGTTTGAGCAAGCTTTTGTTGAGACTCCCTTTGCAATTTACAGACACATACTCAACAGACACTGTGTCGACGACAGCAGGTGTAAAGCTGACTGTGACACGCAGTGTTCCACCAGGTGCCACTTTGCCCTTGGTGACATCACAGATGAACTCTGATCCTAACAAGGGCACTCCGCCAGACAGTCGGGACAGAGAGAAAGATCCCATTACCTGGTGGAAAGGGAGGGAAAGAGAGATGATGGGCAAGGAAGAAAAAGTGCATACGCATTTGTGTAATTTTATGGAGTGCTCACAGGGGATGGGTTGAAAATCTCAAAGTGCTTTTCCAAAGTACAGCCAACTGCCAGAGAGCCAAAGTCCAACACTGGACTGTCCTGCTGTTTTTCCTCATTGCTCTCCGGAATTCTCACCTGTATATATGGGTACTTGGCTAATAAGGAAAATAAATGGAGGAAAAACAAGACAAATGAGGGGGAACAATGTTCCATTTTCTTCTTATAGGGATTTTGTTAGAGTAACAACCATTTTATCATGCAGTTTAATTCATATTATGGAGCAATATATGCAGTTTATCAAACACATAAGGGTATTTAAAGACATTTAAGTTACACAATGCACAGTTTCTCCAAGCATAGCACTTGAAGGCTATAACTCCAGCAGAGTTATCTGGGTATCTTAGTTCCTTCCTTCATTAGTTTCCCTCTTCCACGGTCACTCAGTTTTTGAGAACTGCCTACTCAAAATAGATTTACCATAGAGTACCAAACTGTTGGCATTTCTTAATGTTTGATGCAAATAAATTCCAAGATTTATTCAGTGACTTGGAAATGGTCATGCATCTATCCCCTAATTTGTCTAAAGAAAACTTCCTGTGAAAGTGATGAACTGTATTCAAAATAATTCTTGTATCGAATTTGTCCAATTACTTATGGGCTCTGAAAATGGAGGCATTGCATACAAATGGCCATAATTCCTAAATGGTTGCTAGTTTTTGTTAACCCCCTTTAAGTAAAGCTAACAATCTACACGACAAGCACCTTAATCGTTTCATTGCAACTCTGTTGTGATGTGTACAGACAGAAAATTACAAAAATTGTGTCTGTCCAATTATTTATGGACCTGACTCTATACAGTTTATGTGTACAAGTTTTTGTTTTAATCCAGTTTCTGATCCAGATGATTTTAGAAAATGTAATCACTTGAGCTAAAACCTACTCTTCCAGACATGACCTCAAAATCCTAATTGGTGAATTGTTCTATTACTCATAGATAATAAAACAAATAAATAAAGGTAGTGACATATACTCTTTCATTGTATTAAAGAAAATTAAAGAAATTCTTCAATCATTGCAGAGCAGGTAGTTCAGTGGCTCGGCGCTTGGCTATGAATATATCCACCTGGATCGGATTCCTGGTCACTCTACCCAGTGTAAAGGTTTGAGTTCAGATGTGACCCCAACGCAGAGAACAGGTAGGATGTCATCAAGGAAGAAGAAGTAGTCAGTCCTACATAGGCCCTGAGGCCTGGTGGTGGCAGTGCTTATCTCCTGATTCCGTCGCGTGAAGTGGATGAGAGTCTACGACTCCCCCTGGACAGGACGCCAGTCTGACGCAGGTTACTTCCCCAGCCAAGGCCGGTGCCCATTTACAACTGGGTGGACTGAGGCAATGTAGATTAAGTGTCTTGTCCATGGACACAGACAGGTAGCATGAGCAGGATTCGAACCCAGGTCTACATATTAGCAGGCCAGCACCTTATCCCCTCAGCTACCTGCTCTATTTTTGGGTGTTTGGTGAGTACCACTGGGCATGACAAAAGATTCTGGGGGGAAACACTGGAGAGGTATAGCTAATGTTTTGTCAGCCCTCAGCCCCAGTCTGGTGACAAATGGCAGTGCCATAGAAAATTTTTGTGTGAATGTAGCCAAAGCAGACACTTCTTGTATGCCTCTCTTGGCATATATGTGGTTTTGAAGTTGCTTGTAGCTTGAAATGAGCTTATTTGTCAGTTTCTTTCATTTCCAAAGCCATTCAATTCAATTCAATTCAATTTATTTATATAGCGCCAAATCACAACATAGTCGCCCCAAGGCGCTTCACAAGGGTAAGGTCTAACCTTACCCACCCCCTGAGCGAGCACAATGGCAAGCCTTGGTCTGGTGGCCACCAAGGCTACCACTGCTTGTAAGTATTGAAAGCAAACATAATCTTTATTCCTGACAGCTTTGACTGAATTAATGTCAGTGTGCCGTGTCACTAATGTGACCTACAGTACCTGTCCCGTGAATCACCACAGTGCAGCAGTTCTCTTCCTCCCCTTCCTCTCCGAACCTGCAACAGGCTGGTTTCTGGTACACCAGAGCCTCTTGCGGTCGAAAGACCACAGTGATGCAACACTCTTGGCCTGGCTTCAACAAGCCTTCTTCAGGGCTCAGCTGAAAAGGTGCTTCATATTGCCAACGGAAACATGTCTGGAGTTTACTGTGTGCAGAACAACGCACCATAAAGTGCCAACAGAGTAGGACAAGAGGGAAAGGGATTGATGAAGAAGAAGAAGAAGAAAATGAAAAGAGCTCATCTCCTAACTTGTCAATTCTAAACACTCATACTGCCTCCAGTTTGTGTTGCTGGAAGATTTTGTTTGTCTCTCCTGCTTGTCATCATCTCTTATGAACAAATTAATAAGTACCTGGTATTTTTTATCAGGAAGTTGGTGCACGAGGAGCGTTGAACCGCACAGAGTGGCAGGAGTACAGTGTCTGGCACTTCCACATCGTGACAGGGAATGATGGCTCGGAGGGACACTTGGAACGTGCCGTCTTTACACTCAAACTCAATGCTGTCCTCATAATCACACTGAAATGCCAAAGTAGAGACGGGTTAATATCCAAAAAAATAACCGCCTAACCTCATTTTTTCCCCAATTGATTTTGGTACCTCTAAGCATGCTTAACAACATACTAAAAACCTAACTTCCAGAAAGGGGTCATTTTCAAAATGGCGTCCAAGATGCCCACTGGGAACTAAAAATGGCTATATCTCACCCACTATTCAACCTTGAAAGTTGGTTTTGGTGTCTAAACCTATGTTTTTGGGTACAAGGAATCCAATGAAATCAACTAAAATTCTATTAGGTAATTATTTGTTGACAATTCCAAACTGGGCTCCCAAGAACGCTATCAGTTGACTCAAATTGTCTGAAGTAAATGTTATATTCAACCAGAAGTGTTAAATATATTTTCTCTGACCTGCCTTTTAGGTTAAGTTTTGTAATATTTGACTCTCATACCGTCATTTTGGCATCTTGAGGAGGCAAGAGGAATTTGGAAGTCATAGTTGGCATCAATATATGGATGGGTGGGGGGGGTTAAGCAATGTCGGACATCATGGCAGCAAACCGGCCCGTCTTGGAGTCCATTTACTTTTGTCAAATACATGGTTACCTTCGGCAAATTGTAATTTGGTATAAAAACAAATTGATGAAATCATATGTGGGCCACTGCTTTATCA
>OMMV01100854.1:1525-12765 GCA_900302635.1 Chatrabus melanurus
CTGATGATTGGTTGGGGGGGGGGGGGTGACAAAAGAATTGTTCCCCAGTGAAGAAAAGCTCTTCTCAACAGTTGGCCAGATCAAAAACACACTGCAGGAGGTAGGTATGTCCGTGTCAAAAACAATCAAGGGTGGGTAAATAAAGATGGTTTACCACACAATATCATAAGCCTCTAAAACAGAATAGTGAGATTACACTTTGTCAAAATAAGTAAACAAATAAAGCTGATATAGTTCTGTAACAGCACACTATGGACAGGTGAGACAAAGCTCCACTTGTACCAGAAAGATGGAAAGAACAGCTTATGGAAAAGGGAAGGACTACCCATGATTCCAAGTGTGTAAACATAGTGAAGGTCGTGTTATTGTGTGGGTAAGTATGGCTGCCAATGGAACTGATTAAATAGCATTCATTGACAATGTGAGCAGGAATATCATTGAATGTCAACACTCATTCACAGTGCACGTGGAATTTATTTTAAAGCGAGAAAGTGAAATGTTCTGTAACACCCAAGTCCAACCCCTGACCTGAATCCAACTGAGCACGTGATTCTCTTGCTCAACGCAAAACTGAAAGTAAAAGGTTCCAAGAAGATGGAGAAACTCCAGACAACTGGAGTGGAAGTCCAGCAGAGCATCACTAGTCAAGTTTGCAGTTTCCAGACTTCAGGCAGTCAGTGATCGCACAAGAAGTACCAAAATTCAAAACTCAAGTTTCTTTTATGTTTATATTAGTCCAATTACCTGTGAACCCTTAAAATGGGAACAACATACAAAACATGCTTTAATTCTATAGATTAAGTTTGATTTGGAGGCCAATACCATTCAATCACAGGTGAAAGTTGGCACTTTGATCTCATATAATTGCTTACACCAACAATGTAGTCTGGCAGGCAGCTAAAACTACAAAAAGTGTGGATCTAACTGTACACAAAATGTACCTAAGATATCCTAAGAGAATAAATATTAAAATTCAGAGCGTACCAGGCCACATTTTGGGGAGACAATCTTCTCACAGGCACACTCTGAAAACAGATAATACGAACCATCATTATCATTCGTATTTCAGCTGTGTAAGACAGTTAGTTATCTGATGACATGCTGAGAGCAAATGAAAATAATATATTGGTATGATCGGAAAAAAATTATACTGGAAGGGTACTATCAGATTAAACACAAAAGTGGAACTTATCAAAAACCTTTTGATTGTTCAAATTGACCTGATGATAATATGACAACTAAAAACAAGACAGCAACCTATCAAAGCTATAAGCATACTTTATATGACCACCAAAATAATTTTAGATTTTTGTCTCTAACTTTTTTGTTTTTGATGTATTTTAGGTGTTCTTCCAAACCTTGAGAGGTTTTGATTTTTTTTTTTTTAAATAAATCTTTTTGTGATCTCAGCCACTCTCTGCTGAATTTGTTATCTGTGCCAAGATTTATCTGTGTTGAATTTTTTTCCACAACCACAAATAATTTGTGGAGAAATGAATTTGAAAAATAGAAAAAAAATACCTGACCTTAAATAAGTGGTTTGTCATTAAACATGGTTACACAATCTACTTTAGTTATTCTTGCCAAAGCTGAGAAAGTGTTGCAAAGGAAACTCATTCTGAAACATTTAGGGCCTGATTTACTGAGATCCCAGATAACGAGTGTTAAACTGCGTGGGCAATCCAAACTTTTGCGTGTTGGGGTGGAGACAGTTTTGCGGGTGATTTACTAAGACTAATTGCGCAATTGTTAGCGGGTGGTAACGTGACGTAGACAGCAGTATGTAAATGAGGATTTTGCATGTGTTAATGGCCGTAAGTGCAAAATAAAATTCAACTAGACATTTTCAGGTATGCAACTTGTGCTGCATTACGCACGAACTCTGCCACATAACTGAGCGTGTCCAGGCGCTGGCAATTAAAATAAAATTTAAAAAAGCTCCTATTTCAGATATTTAATAATTATGCTGCGTTCTGCTGGTGGAACACACAGAGAATTGCACGTGTACAGCTCTCTGTGTGCCCTCTGTGTGCACAGTTGTCTGTGTGCGTTCCATCATCAGAACGCACATGTGCGTGCACAGACAGGTGTGTATCGTCCCTCACAGACTCTGAGATGTGCGTGGGTGTTTATGTGTGACACATCAATGACAGTAATGATCATGAGTGGCACCAAAATGTACTATGGTCCACCTGTTACGCATGGAGACATTTATTCTTAAAGAAACAAGCACAAAGTAAAGCGTTAACTCTTTAAATATGCCCAACGTTTAGAATGATTTTTTTTTTTTTTTTTTTGTGTACGAGGAGGTGGCGGCCTCTGTGCTGCTGCACAGCAGTCTGTCAAGTGCAACAACTTAACGCCAAGGTTTCAAACGTGCAAAATACAGATGCTATGATAAATTGTGCTACGTGTGCAAACCTCACCTATTTGCATGTTCCCTCCCACAATTTTGCGCACTCAGGTTTACAAACCCCAAACTGCATATTCATGAAGGCAAATGCACTAAATGGACAATGCGCGTTATTTTGCGGATTTGAAAAACGAAATCCTCGGTGCCCTCTGTTACTAAATCAGCTTGCACGTTTTTTTGCGAGTGCTATGGCCTTTCAACACACGCAAACCTTTAGTAAATCAGGCCTTTAAAGGCTAATATAGGTCACCAGGTGTCTTAAAAACACAGTCCCTGCGATTAGGGCAAGCATAGGATTAATGGAGCCAGTCAGAGCAGTAAACTCCTATATATTCAGGTCTGAAATTTTGGGTTCTGATAGATACAGGTGAGGAACACTGAACCTCCTATTTTGGGCCATGTTGGCACCTTTTAATATGAATGACCACAACATAAAATAAAGCCAGACAGGCCTATCAAGTTGCTTGTGAAGCCTTGTACCTCTAAGAAGTCTAAAATGAGCCATTTTGTTCCTAAATTATGTTTAAAGTATGGGAGTTTGTACATGTATCAACAGTGAATTGTGGTATTTTAACATGAGACACCCAACTACATATACCTGCAATAAAAAGTGGATTCAAATAGAGTTTGCACAACACGACCCTGTTAAGTATCCATTTCACGATGATGCTCAGTTCTGAACACAAGCAACATAGCTCCATTACACACGTCAGGCTGTACACACGTTTGTGCAGAGTGATGTGAAAAAATTGATTTCTGTTATTGGAGGTTTGGTGAATCATACCACAGGTATTGTTGGGACAGCATCGACCCAGAGTGGACGTAGACACCACTGACATCCCAACAGGACAAACGAGTTGGGGACATCTGTAGCGCTCACACACTACACACAAACACACACAGATCAAGACAATTATTTGTGTTCTTAACTGTTCAAATGTATGGCCTTCAGGTGTGGTGTCTCAAATCAAATGTTTATTGTATAGTTTCAGCAAAATTATTTTTTCAGCAAAGGCAGCATAAAAACAGTATATGAATCAAGACCCCGAGAAGGGCACTCAGAGTACATAATTTCACCAATGCTAGAAAAACAACAACCCTTCTTGCAAAATGACTTAAATTTGCAACGTAATGGCTTCCGTTTGAGTTTAGATACAACCCATGCAAGAAGTTTTATGAAAATTGGTTAATTAAGAAACCAATCTATCTTAAAAGGAGAAGAATTTATGAATGGATTAACTCAAACTGGAGTGGGATCATCTAGAGATTAATGGAAATAACTTGTAGCCTTAAGAATAATTTCTTGCAAAAATAAGGACAAAGGACCATGTAGCTCAGCACAGCTCTTCTTTTCCTTCAGTGAAAACATGAGTCATGTTTTTAGTTTTGGAAAATGATGGTCTCAGAACTAATCACAACTCAGTGTGTGTCTATATGGGAGTGTGTGTGCTCTGACCACATTGGTAGGAGGGGCAGCAACGGTCCGTGGTGTTGCCTTCAACTGTTAGCACCTCCCCATCTTGACAAAGAGGAGGTGCCTCTGGACAGGACGAACACACTGCAGCAAAACAAAAATTTCATTCGTCACACTGACAACTGTGTGTGAGTATCTTGATGAGTTACTGATGGTTAAACAGCCACAGAGGAAACAAGTGAATTTGCAGTTTGTACTGACTGCAGATGTAGGCCAGACAGCAGCTGCCATCAGCTCTGGTGGCAATCAGAGTCTGGTCCTCTCTGCAGGCGGGAATGTCTGACTCACAGAGGTCAGGATCACACTCTGTAAAATACACATACAGTAAACATGAACAGACACATGCACTAAACCTCTGCCAGATCGAAAGTGGCTGTTTCAGCTTTGATGTGTTGATTTAAGGGTCTGAAGGGGCCATTCTGCAGTGTTTTTCATTTTAATTGAGAATGCAGAATATTTACTTTTAATGAACTACTTTTACACAGTGGTATTGTTACTTTATTATTATTGTTGTTATTGAGAAGAAGAAGAAAATTTGACATCATTGACAACATTGTCAAGAACAAAAGGGACATGTATACACACTTATTGATGCAGCCATACCATCTGACAGGAATACCTCCATTAAAGTAGTAGAAAAGCTGTCAAAGTATAAAGACCTTGAGATAGAAATCCAGAGAATGTGGCAAATGAAAACAGAAGTTGTAGACAGGATAGGTCTAATCACTGCGATGTTTCTTAAATGAAAATTAGAAGGCCACTCTCTATTACGCAGGTCAAAACACGATGAAACAAAAATCACACCAAGAATTTTAAGTCTTTCACTATGATGAATCACCCAGAAATGGTGTTTACTGATTGTAAAGATGTCTTTGTCACAACTTTTAATCCAGGACAATGGCAGACCCAGACATTTCGATTCCTCACTCAGCTTCTCAAGTATTGCAATCAGGGTATCCATTGATTCCGCAAAGATCACAGCGCCATCCACAAAGTCAAAGTTAGTAAACCTTTCCTCATCAACAAAAGTACCTAAGTCACTGGTTTCCACAACCCTACCCAACACCCAGCCCATGTAAGCATTGAAAAGTGTCGGAACCAGAACACATCCCTGACAAATGCCAGCTTTCAGTGGGAAAAATTCAGTCTCTGCCCCCACTCCACACAGCACTCACAGTATCTGTGTATAGGCTGGCTATGATGCCCAACAACTTCTTGGGGATCCCACAAATTCTCAGGATGTCCCAGAGAGCAGCCTGGTCAACCAAATCAAATGCTTTGCAAAAAGTTGCAAAGAAACACTGCCGGCATTCATGCTTGCATTCAATGAGTACTCTCATAGCTAGGAAAATCAAAAATCACACGATGCCGTTAACTGATTGGGTGTGAAACCAGACGGTTCCGGTCACTGAGCTACAAGTTACTGGAATTGAATTGGAACTGTTAAGAATAATCTTTGCAGGCACCATTCCTGGCACAAAGAGTAGTAATTATTGCAGTCCAGGCAATCACAATTTCCTTTCCAGAGTTGGACAACAGGTCCATTGTTCCAGTCTGTAGGGATGATATCCGTCATCCATTTTGAAACAAAGTGTCATGGTTCACATTTTAGTCGTGTCTGTGGTGTTCATGTTCTACTCTCTTAGGTGCTATTATTCTAGTGCAGTGGTCAGCAACCCGTGGTTCTGGAGCTGCATGTGGCTCGTTAGCCCCCCCTGCAGAGGCTCCCTGTAGCTTTGGCAAAAAGTAAGGCCCCGTGTGCATATAGCATTTTTTTCTGAGCGGCAGCTACTTTTTTCAATTGTTCTAAATGAGCATGGACCATATGCAGCCAAGGATGACATCACACTTAAAGGAACTTTAGTCATAATAGAAATACAAACTGGCCTATTTTTCAGCTATATGTTTTATTTTTTTCAAAGTGGGTTACTTCTTATCTTATTCATTTTCAAAAAATATGGGGAGAACTCAATAAGCCTGCATTGTTCTGTTCAATTTATTTCAAAGTATGCCTACACATGGCAGTGTATTTTTTCCTCTTTAAAAGAGTTTGGTGTTTCCTTTGTTCTAACAAGTAAAAAAAGCAATAAAATGTTAACACTTTTCTTTAGAGTAGTTCTGTAATTTCATAAATGTAACAAATACGATGTAAGCTAAAAAAATTATAGTTTAACTATATATAAAACTTTATTGGCAGCATCGTGGCTTAGTGGTTAGCGTTGTTGCCTCACAGCTAGAAGGTCCCAGGTTCACTTCCAACCTGGTCATTTCTTTGTGGAGTTTACATGTTCTCCCCGTGTTTGCGTGGGTTCCCTCCAGGTGGTCCGGGTTCCTCCCACTTCCAAAGACATGCAGGTTAAGTGAATTGGTGACTCTAAATTGACCGTAGGTATGAGTGAGAGTGTGAATGTGTTTGTCTATATGTGTCGGCCTTGCGATGGACTGGCGGCCTGTCCAGGGTGTACCCCGCGTCTTGTCCAATGATCGCTGGGATAGGCTTCAGCCCCCCTATGACCTTTAATTGGAATAAGTGGGTATAGAAAATTAATGACTCAAACTTTATAAGCTGTGTGATCTTCATTCATTCATTTTAAAGGTCAAATATGTTTTTTGGCTCCAGATGAATTTTATTTGGTGGGAGAGGGGGCAAAATTGGCTCTTTTGATAGTAAAGGTTGCAGATCCCTGGATTAGTGTTATCTCCTGCATGTTTATCTTTATTTTGTAGCTCCTAGTGAATTCTCCTCCGTGTTCTTATTTCTCCTCGTGTTTTTACTCTGATAGACTTCCTCCTTGTGTACTTCGTTGGCTTTGCTTCCTGTTTCACGGGCACTCTGGTTCCCGGGTTCACATGTACACTCATTTTCCAGTTAATTCAGTCGTCTACGGCCCTTCACTTCAGTGTCAGATTGTCTTCTTCTGTCTGTATTCTATGCCTGCTCTCTCGTGTTTGTTTCCTGTATGGGTCTCCAGTTGCCAACCCATGCTGCCTTCCTGAGTACTTCAAGTTTAGCCTGCCACTTATCGGACTTACTATGTGGTATGATTGCTCTCTGTGTTTTGACCCTTTGCTTGTGTTCCTGGTTAACCCGCTGGCTCATTTCCTCCTGGACACTGTTGCCTCGCGGACTGACTTCCTGGTGTATCTTCACCTCTCGTCTGTTTCAACTGTTAACCGACCTGTTTGTTTCCACCCGAAGACATCTGTTGAACAGACTTGTTCTTTGCTGTGTTTTGAACTCTGTTACCACAACAGTTCCAGTTTTCCATCTGTGTGATTCTCTGCTCTGGGGTCTCCGACTGTGCTAACTCCATTAAAAAAAGATTGTTTGCAATGCCAGGAAAACAGCAACTCTACCCACCTGTAGGAGTTCAGCTCCAATGCCACAGATCGCTGGAGCTTTTCCTGCTCTTAGCTCTTTCACAGCTTTTTTCAATCTCATCAACATTTGGTGGATTGCAGTTGACTGAAGAATCAGCCACAAGAACCCTGGCACTGGTGATGTCTAACATCCCAGTAGGAGGATCGGCTGTATACATCTGCTCAAAGTTGCCTACCCAATGTGACAGTACAACAGAGGTATCAGTCATGATCGAACCCTCATCCACCATAACTGCAGTGGGATGAGGTGTAGGTTTGGAGGTGCTTTGACTCCTCTATCAGCAGGCTGAGGGTCACTAGACCATAGATGGTGAATCACCTGATCACAGATTCCTCCAACAAACACCTCCTTGTCCACTCTCAGGCCCATCACAGTCTGCTTTCTCAGCTCCCTTATACAGCCTGGAATTTCCATCAAGCCATGCACTATGAGTCCTCTGGATGATATTCAGAGTGCCTCAGACAGATATTAAACACCTTCCCCTATGGACACTGGCAACTCCAATACAATCCCCAGCAACTTTCTAGTTGCAGAAGAACAACCACATTTCTTTTGGATCCCCAGTTGTGTCCATGTCTGCAAGTCCTCCAGCTAGATTGCGCACAAATTTCTGAGAAACCGTCTGTTGTTGAAGTCTGTCCAGATTTAATCTTGGGCACTTAGCAGATGGCAGGCTGTGATACTGCAACTGAATCCTCATGTCTGTGGTCAGAATTCACAAATTGGCCACATCTATAGACCCTACAGTTGCACAGAAGTCTCAAGCATTTTCCTAGAACAACAAGGTCAATCTCCTTAGCAACAACACTGGTATTAGTAGACCATGTCTAGCGGTATGGCTCTGAACACTGAAACCAAGATCCAGAAACTCATAGTCCCCAACTTTTTGGAAAGTCAAGGAATACTGAGCCATTCTTCACCCTGGTTACCAGATTCATGAGGACCAATGCAGTCCTCGTAGGCTGCTGTCCTGTTCGTGCCAGTAGCCGCAATTAAATCACTACTGGAGAAGCCTTGATAAGAGAGAAACCAGGAGATTATGGAGGAGTAACAAAGGACAAAAAAGGACACTGACTACTTTGACTTCATTGCAATTTGTTGTTTACAAAGTATTACAGAGTTACTACTTTATATCTTGGTGTTATTATGCTACTATTACAATTTTTTGTATTATGAGAAGTAACAGACAAGGATTGTATAAATAAATGTAATTTTGTCTTCCAATATGGTTTATCGAGCTTCTTTTTGGATTTTAAATTAAAAACCACAAATAACATTAGAATGTTTTGGGGTATATGTCATAAGTTTAGGTAGCAGTAAATATATGATAGACACAAGTGGGGCCATTTAGTAAATCTGTTCCTGTGTAAAACAGAACAGGGTAATAAATGACCCCACTTGGTCATTAGTGTATGTAAACGAGGATGGCCTCTTAAAGACTAAGCTGTTTTAAACGGAGTATCTCTCGTACAGTATATACTATATAAAACCTACTGATGAGAGAAAACAAGAGAGAATGTATTGATCAGTTTATCTTCCAATAACTGGACTCACCGCACACATAGTCTGGACAACATGAGTCCTGTCTGTAGTACGACACCAGCTTCTCACCATATTTACAGTCAGGAGGCATTAGGTCACACAGGCTCTGGTTACACACTGCCAATCAGAAGTGATCACATATGTTTTTTTAAATTTCCTTTTGGGTCTGTCATTTCAAACAGTGTAGAAAATAACTACATTCTCAACATCAATCTAACTCAAACTGATGGGAGCCTGATGTAAGACAGATATGAATAATAGGCTTCAGGACATGACCACAGAACTGTTTGCAGAGAGTAAAAGTTTAGCTGAGTCAATCATCAGATTCAGAATCATTAGTTTGGCAACGGTTGTGGCCTCACCGCAGATTTTCTGTGGGCAGCAGCTGGTGTCGTCGGCCAGGCTCATGATAACCTCTCCTGATCGGTGGCACACTGGCGGCACAACGCTGGAGCAGTTGTATTCCACAGAGACGATGGTGTCATTGTCACAGCGGTACATGCAGCAGCTGTCCTTAGATGCGTTCCACACTTCTCCATGTGAGCGTGGAACACCAGAGCTGTCGGTACAGGCTGGAGACACACACATGCATCAACACAGACTGATAGTCACTTATACTTCTTTGACAATAAAATGGAAGTGCTGAAGAAGACTGAAATCATTAGATCTGATATGTGCAACGGTACTATATGGCTTCCTTTTGGTTTTGAACAAAACATGTTTTTGAATTGCAATTTAAAAAAAAGTTTTCAAAACATGTTTTCAGTTGTAAGGCTCTAAAATTCAACTTTTCAATCCACCATGCTGCATATAATGTAGACCATTTCATTTGGGGTCACCATTCATATCAGATGACATCACCATAAGCTGTACTCTGTCGAACGCCAGTTGCTGACGCCAAGTAGCATTTGTTCTCAACGTATCAGCAGTTAGATAGAAGCATGTGCCTGCAGTCACGTCACTGAGGGTATAAAGTCCACATCATGTTATCATTTCACTGTCGACATGCTGAATAAACTGTAAGTCCTGTTGAAGGTATCCTTTCTGTCTCTGAAAAATGTTTATACCACAACAATATCAGTGCTTCTGTAGACTTAAAAACAGGTGACAAATTAGAGGAAAACCCTGAATGAAATATGTTCAGATACTTCCATATAATTTAATTTAAATAGCATATTTTATGACTCCATGAGTAAAGTTATTGTGTCATTGTGCAGGTTAACTACATGAAAAAAATGCAGGTTTTATTCTTGGAATTGAATCATTTAAATTGAACTGATAGTTCTGAATAACAGGTTGAAAAAATAATTATTGAATTTAACCCAAATATATACATTTAAGTAATATATATATATAATATTTGATAATAAACTATGTGGAGAAACAATCAAACTAACCTCTAAATGGCATATCAATTATATTAAGTTAAAACAGTGTAAGACTATTATTGTACTGAGTAAAATTAAAGAATTTTTAAATTCATGATGCTACATACATTATACTACTAAAATCAATACTGCTACTTACTTACTGTACACTTTATACTTTCATACCACCCACATATCTCTCATATATACAAATATAAAGTATTACTATATATAGATGCATTTCAAAACATTACCATATCAGGAAAAAGTTCTATATTTTCCACCCATCTATCCATTTTCTAACCCCGCTTATTCCAATTAAGGGTCATGGGGGGATGGAGCATATCCCAGCAGTCATTGGGCGAGAGGTGGGGTACACCGTGTACAGGCTGACACTCTATTCCAGGGCCAACACACATAGACAGACAAACACATTCACACTCTCACTCACACCTACAGTCAATTTACAGTCACCAATTCACCTAATCTGTATGTCTCTGGGAGTAGGAGGAGGTCGGAGCAACCGGAAGGAACCCACGCAAACACAGGGAGAACATGCAAACTCCACACAGAAAGGACCAGGTAGGAAGCAAACCTGGGACCTTCTCGCTGTGAGGCAACAGTGCTAACCACTAAGTCACCGTGCTGCCCAAGTTCAATATTTTTGTCAGTTATTTCAGAAAGTGAAAATTGTATATATTCTAGATGCATTACATATAAACTATAATGTTTCAGTCTACAGCTCCAAAAAATATATATATATTTTTTTTTAATGTATCATAAAATACTCGAATATTTCATTTCAAGTTTGAGTAACTCACTATTTATGCAGTATAAATATCATGAATCTTTCAGTCTGGTTCAGTACACACAACCACAATCACGGAGAAGACTGCTGACTTGACAGTTGTCCAGAGGACATTCAATCACATCCTCCACAAGGAGGGTAAGCCACAGAAGGTCATTACTGAAAGGCCTTGCTGTTCAGAGTGCTGGATCAAAGAATATTCATGGAAAGTTGACTGGAAGGGGAAAGTGTGGTCGGAAAAGATGCACAAGCAA
>OMMV01100874.1:3380-14704 GCA_900302635.1 Chatrabus melanurus
CACAGACGGACATTAAATTACAAATGGTTTGATTTTTACCTCTTTTTTTTCACCTTTTGGTCGTGTAAGGATGTCACTATAATTTTTAAAGCTGATGTGAATGACAAATCTAAGAACCAGATGTGACACAGAATCACATTAATATTCCCAAATTAAGGTCACTGATGATTTGTTCATGTTCATGGTATTAAATAATCCCAGTGTGCACTGCTAAAACAGAACTTGGACCAACTTTAAAAAAAACAGTTTCAGTTGCTAACACTCAAACAAATTAGGTTGATCCAAGTGGACATAAGGAATATTTATGCCAACTTGTTCATTTAATTTAGACAAACTTCATTCACTTGAGTGTCACCAATTGAAGCAATTTCTTTTGGTTTTATGTTTTTGTCTTTTGTCAGTGTGAGACAGAAAGTAGTGCAACTGCAACAAACAAACAAAAGAGCTTTATGTGGATGGGCTTCCCGTCCATCAGTGAGAGTAAAAACAGAATTACAAAACACAATTCCCATTTAAAACTAGAACGTTTTATTAATTTTCTATAAAATCTGGACTTTTAGAAATATATACAAATGCTCCCTGGTGCTATAAAACAGCAAAGACAAACTGTGCACTTTTCACTAAGCAGTGCTTGATTAATTTATGGCACGGATTTGCCTCACAAAGGGCGGTTCACAAGGTCTGAGCTCCTTTGAACAGCTGCTCTCCCTCCGCTTCAAACATATATGACACGGCCGCCATTTACATTAAAAAAGCCTCAAACACAACACTCATCTCTGCGACTGTTTACCTCCATGGTGGGCACGCTTTTTTCGCCATTACGAACAGTACAATTGTATTTTTTTTTTGACTGTAAGGAAAACATGTATTGCACATAATTGAAGCGGCCCCACGGCACACCCAAACAGTTTACCCACTTTTTTAGTAAAGAACAATAATAATTTTTTTCCCCTCAATGGGATAAGTGAATCCAGGAGTAGTATTTTTTTCCTCAAACAAAAAGCAACTCTTGTTGCACGAGATGGCTCAAGAAGATACATAAAAATATTGCATTATATTCAATGCAGTTTGCATAAATAAAACATGAATCTTGTGTTGTTTGATGGCACCAGTGATTAGAGTCCGCTTTAGGTATGGGCCGGCTCATACACATGTGGGAGGGGGCCGCGTGGGTTCATACTTCTGTCCTTTGAGGGACGGGTGAGGCTTGATGTACGGGCGGCTGCTGGCAAACACGCTGGCCGCCTTCCTCCTCGTCCTCTTCTTCAGCTTCCGGCTGAACACGTTCTGCCATGACTGCAGTGTCTTTGATGTCCAGATCCACATGCCGCTAGTGATGCCCACGACCAACAGCATGAAGATCTTCACCATGAAGATTTCAATGGCCGGGATGGAAGCCTTCATGACACACTCACTTGAATCCGGACCACTGCCATCCACGCACTTCTTCTCCCATGCCAGGATGCGCCAGTAGTCCATGTTGAGCCGCTCGTAGAAATAGCAGGCGATGACGCAGGTGGCCGGGACGGTGTAGAGCACAGAGAAGACCCCAATGCGAACCATCAGTTTCTCCAGCTTGTCCGTGTTCTCTCCCTCTGTCTTCATGATCTTACGGATGTGGAAAAGCGCCACAAAGCCAGACAGCAGGAAAGATGTGCCGATGATGAGGTAGCAGGAGAGAGGTATAAGGACAAAACCTGTGAGTGCTTTGACGTCCATGCTGCCCACATAGCAGACGCCTGTCAGCTCATCCCCAGCCACCTTCCTCATCACCAGGATCATGATGGTCTTCACGGCCGGGATGGCCCAGGCTGCCAGGTGGAAGTAACTGCTGTTGGCCTCTATGGCTTCGTGGCCCCATTTTTTCCCAGCAGCCAGGAACCATGTGAGGGTCAGGATGACCCACCAGAGGGAACTGGCCATGCCAAAGTAATACAGGATGAGGAAGACTATTGTGCAGCCGGTGCTCTCCAGACCCTCCTGGATAATATACTGGATGCCGTTGTCTCTGTCACAGGCGATTCTGTCGGCTCCCACAAAAAGTCTTACGAGATAGCCCACGGAGTAAACACAGTAGGACATAGAGAGAAAGATGATCGGCCGCTCCGGGTATTTGAAGCGTTGCGGATCAATGAGGAATGTAAGCACTGTGAAGGAACTGGAGATGAAGCACAGGATAGACCAGACAGCCATCCACACCAGAGAGAACTGCTTGTCCCCTTGACTCCAATACACATCCACTTTAGGGTAACATTTGGGAGCACACGACTCGCTTTTCTCCACAAAGTGGAACTTTCCCGGGTTGTTACAGACCTGCTTGCTGCCACTGTCTTTGAGCTGTAGGTCCTGCCCACCCAGAGGCCGCTGCGGCCTGAAATCGGGAGTTTGAGTGTGGGATACTTTAGGAGGCTCGTCCGAGCCGTTGTTGGGCGCCTCCATGCACAGGTTGTTGGGGTCATTTTTGGTTGGCAGCCGGGAGCAGTCCAGAGAATCGGGCCAGGGGAAGTTAAACTGCTCCAGGATGGGGGAGCACTTCATCTTCACCTGCTCACACATGACTCTACATGCCGGGATGGGATTGGACACCTGCTCCGTGCACATCGGAGCATACAGGGAACACAGGAAAAATTTGAGATGACTGTGACATCCAAACTCTATCAGCGGGGCAAACTCATGCAGCTTGATTGCGGCTTCTTTTTGGTCCTCGTGGCCCATGAGGTTTGGCATGCGGGTCATGTTGTAGCCAATGTCCATACACAAGGGGATGTTGATGTGCTGACATGCCCCCTCTCCTGACCGATCAGGGTCTATTGAGCTAATGGTTAAACCCCCACCACTCCACAACCCAAGCAGCAAGTAGATCAGCCTCATTTTTGCAGCTGAACACATTTTCTTGATTTACTAAAAGACAAAATGTTCGCCAAGTTTCACTGTGATCAAATATTTAGATCAGTGTGGAAAAACTTACGGCTGCAAAACCCTTTCCTGGTTTTACTTTGGGACACTTTAATGAAAACATAATCCCAAGAATGGTCCAAAAATGAGTTCTGACTGGACGCGGCGTGCGTTCTGGAGCGCGCAGCTGTTGATGTGGATCTAAACTCTTTCGCCGTGAAGCCTGAGTTTGTGTTCCAAAACTTCTTCCAAAATACTTATCAGTCTTCAGTTTACATGAAACCTTCCGGAGCATTTGATTGTCCAACAACAAGATTTCAGTCTTTGCGCCATAACTTAAAAAAAGAAAGACCGGGAGGAAAAAAACGATCCTCAGGCGGGGATTTTGGCGCGCACCACAGACAACAAAACAGCTCCAAAAAGCAAAGGCGTTGTTGATAATGATGATGATAAAACGCTCCCCAGAAATGCAGAATTTGCGCTCCTCTGGCGCGCAGGCTGCGGGTGCGTTTGGTGCTGTCGCTCGTCTGAGAGCTGGTCGGAGCCTCCGTCCCGGTCTAACCTGCCAAAAGATCCGCCTTCAAAGACACCTACTTTGCATAAGAAAGGCGACACTGACACGCGGATTATTTTCAAATCGTGCGTAACAGCTTGTTGGCGAATCATTACAGCGTTTTTAAAGGCGCACAGCAAACTTCCTTCTCCGTGTTTCCTCACAAACTTCATGTGCATAGCAGCAGACGCATTTTGTGATCATCACACAGACGCCGCAGCACTGGATCAGTTACGCACCACAGCCACCTCTGATAGTTTCTTATGGCTGCTTAAATCAAACCCAAGTGTTAAAAGTTTGTGTGTGGTTTGACTCAAGCAACACATTCTGATTTTAATCCAGTGAATTTGCTCCGCAGCATTCTGAAGACACACATTAGCAGGGGCGGCATGCAAGACAAAATACTGGGGGGGGCACAGCGAGAGGATCCTTCCCCAGAAATAAAATAAATATTAACAATAATAAATAAATAAATACATAGTGACATAACGAGTTCAACTCAAATGATTTGAAGAAACTGATTAAACCCTTAAATTTAGATAACCCATACAAGTAAATATGCAAAATTATTCTAATGCAGTAGAATAAACTTGGTTGATTTGCGGCAAATTAAGTTATTCCATTTGATCAACTGTAATAGTTTGCAGTATTTTACAATAAGTCATAACATTCATGCATTTGAAATATTTAATGCATTTTTTTTTTAAAAACAAAGAAAAGTAAACAATGATTTATCATTTCCACAAGATTTTTTTAGTTTAGTTTTTTTTAGTTTAGGAGTGGTTTTGTCATACAAACTGTCTCCAGGTTTTGGAACTGGGAGCAGCTGCATGTTCGATCTCTTGATTAAGGGCACTGTGACATGAAGAGTTAAGCAGGAGTTGATCCACTGATGTCTTTGTACACGAGCAACCTGCTCTACCCACAGTGGCCAAACAGGAAGATTTCATCACAAAAGTTTTTACTGATGCCATTTCCGTTTTGTTGTTTAATTCCAGGATACATTAAGTCCTCTGATTCTCCCTCAGGAACAACAAAATGAAACAAACAAGAAAAACAGAAAATAAGTAAATAAAATTTAATAACTTTCCAAAATAAGAGCGCAGTCTTAAGAGAAAATGTGTGGTATTAAAAAAATTAAAATGTAATTCCTTTACCATATAAAATGGAATTAACAAAGCCAAAACTCAAATGAGCATGAGTTGGTGTAATCAAAATGTGATTGTATTTTGTCCCTGAGTAAAACGCGCACGCGCACACACACAAATTGGTCCTAATAAGATAAACATTTATTATGGAAATAATGTAGATATACAACTCCAAATCAGAAAAAGTTGGGACAGCATTGAAAATGCAAATCCCCCCTCCCCCAAGAGTTTATTGCATTTACTTTGACTTCTATTTCATTGCAGACCGTATGAACCCAAGATATTTCATGTTTTGTGTGGTCAACTTCATTTCATTTGTTAATATACATCCATTCCTGCATTTCAGGCCTGCAACACATTC
Source organism: Chatrabus melanurus (assembly GCA_900302635.1). Classification (NCBI taxonomy): domain Eukaryota; kingdom Metazoa; phylum Chordata; class Actinopteri; order Batrachoidiformes; family Batrachoididae; genus Chatrabus; species Chatrabus melanurus. The sequence goes on from OMMV01100874.1 coordinate 8,338, forward strand.
CAAAACAAGTTGAGATGGGCGCAATTTAGGGCTAGTAATGAGGTAAAGCAATAAAAAATAAATAAATGAAGATGTTATTTCAAGCAGGTGATGTCAACAGGTGATTGTAATCATGATTTGGTACAAAAGCAGTATCTGTGAAAGGCTGAGTCTTTGAGCAACAAAGATGGGCAGAGGATCTCCAGTTTGTCAACAAATGCATGAGAAAGTTATTGAAATGTTCAAAAGAATGTTCCTCAAAGAAAGATTAGAAGTGATTTGCACATTTCTCCCTTTACATTGCATAATATCATTAAATTATTCAAGGTATTTGGAGGAATTTCAGTGCATAAAGGACACGGGCACAAGCCCAAGTGGAATACCCTTGATCGCTGATCCCTCAGATGGCACTGCATCAAGAACCATCATTCATCAATAGCTGATATAACCACATGGGCAAGGGAATACTTTGGGGATACCTTCGTCAAGCACTACAATACAGAGTTACATTCACAAATGCCACATAAAATTTTACTATGCAAAAAAAGAAGCCTTATGTTAACCTTGTCCAGAAGCAGTGTCGCCTTCTCTGGGCTCAGAGGCATTTGGGTTGGACCATCACACAGTGGAAACATGTATTGTGGTCAAAGGAATCAGTATTCCAGATCTTTTTTTGAAGATATGGACACCGTGTGCTCCAGACCACAGATAAAAAGGACCATCCAGACTGTTATCAGCAACAAGTCCAAAAGCCAGAGTCTGTCATGTTATGGGGTTGTGTCAGCGCCCTTGGCAAAGGTAATTTACACTTCTGTGATGCAGCATTAATGCAGAAAAGTACACTGAGATTTTAGAGCAACATATGCTGCCTTTAAGATGACATCTTTTCCAGGGATGTCCATGCATTTTTCAACAAGATGATGTCAAACCACATTCTGCACACATTACAAAGGCATGCCTGCAGTCCTGACCTGTCCTCAATACAGAATGTGTGGAGAATTTTGAAACAAAAAAATGCAACAAAAACGACCCCGTACTGTTGTGCACCTTAAGACGTGTTTGCAGGAAGAATGGGACAAAATAACACCTGAAACGCTTCATCGCTTATATCCTCAATGCCAAAACATCTTTTAAGTGCTGTCAGAAGGAATGGCAACATTACAAAGTGGTAAATGCTTTAGCGTCCCAACTTTTTTTGGAATGTGTTGCAGGACTGAAATGCAGGAATGGATGTATTTTAACAAATTAAATGAAGTTTATGACACAATACATGACATATGTTGGGTTCATACTGTCAAGTCAAAGGAGGAAAGGTTAAAGCAGTGGGTTTTGAGACCAAAGGATCCTCGGTTGAAATCCCTGTCAGACCAGAAAATCACTAAGCGCCCTTGGGCAAGGTCTAAATCCCAAAATTGCTCCCAGTGTGCAGTTGAGTGCCTTGCATGGCAGCAACCTGACATTGGTGTGTGAATGAGTGAATGTGAGGCATCATTGTAAAAGCGCTTTGAGCATCTGTTTCAGATGTAAAAACGCTATAGAAATGGAACCATTTACCATTTAAAGTAAATGTAAGAATCACCATGTTTTTTGTTTTGTTTTTGTTTGTTTTTTACCTGTATTTTCCATATCATCCCAACTTCTTCTGATTTGGGTTGTACATCAAATGTAGCCCAGTTCTGTAGTAAAACTGTAGACCTGGCATCCCTGTTCACCACTGATGCACAACAGAGTGCATCATTTAGAAGAACCATTTATGTAATTTTGCTTCTGCACACCACCGCAATGGATTTCAAATGAAACAATCAAAACATTCTTGTAGTGCAGACACTTAGCTTTATTTCAAGGGGTTAAACAAAAATATCACATTAACCATTTTGGAATTACAGCCAATTTATACACAGTCTCTCCATTTTCAGAGCCTGTAAGTAATTGGGTAAATAACAGGATTATTTTTAATATAAATCATCACATTTACAGCCATGTTTCTTTGGACAAGTCAGGGGATGGATACATGAACATTTCCAAGTCACTAAATATGTCTTGGACTTCATTTACATCAATCATTAAAAAATACAAACAGCGTGGAAGGAGAGAAAAAGGAGACTGGTGAGGGAAGCCACCAAGACACCCACAATAACTTTTATGGAATTATAAACTTCTGTAAGATTCAACTGTTTTCTTAATTTTGTTACTAACTGGTAAACATACTCAATGTTGCCTTGCGTTCCCTCCACAATCCAAACCCTGAAGACATTCTGACCAATAAGTGACAAACATTCTCATTACAAGCTGAGGAAAACCCCTGAGATTTTACAGGATGAGCTGATGCGTTTGCTTTTAAATTGTTTTGTTATGGCTCCATGGTGGATCACTCATGTTTGAAACAATGAGCCTGTTTGCATGTTGTTCAAAAATCTGCGTGGACTTCCTTTCGCTGCTGCATGCTCTTTTCCCCGTTCAGAGACCAAACGGTCATTTTGAACTTCCTGTCAGCATGAATTTGTTGTGAGAGCGTGGTGACATGTCAGGGTGTGTACACTACCTCTCACCCAGAATGTCCCTCTGAATCCCCCAAACAGCAGTGTTTATGACCAAAATGAAGCCAAACAATTCACACCAGGAAGAAAGAGTCCTCAAATGTCATAAAGAACCAAAAACAAGAGTAATTCAACATATGAACTGTTGTGGTTCCCAACCCTGGTCCTCACGGACTCCCTAACCTGCACATTCATTCTGCAGGGACAATGTAAGGGTATCCAGGGCCTCAATGAGAGGCGGTTGTTCCACCAAATTTAGGAAGACCACTTTTGGGCAATCAGCATTCTCATTCCAAGCAGCTAGAAAATGGAACTCAATCCCACTCCATATTAGAGACTGTGCAACTCTTAACAGTTTTAAAATTTCTCTGAAGACATGGCTGAAAGAGAATCAATCATGCGATCATTGATCTTGCATGTAGAACACCAAATTTATTATGTGTTTTGTATGATGTTTTCTCTGTAATGTTGTTGCTGTTGTTGTCTTGTTGCTGATATTGTCTTATTAACTCCCTGCCCAGGGACCACAGATGCAAATTAGCTATTTAGCTAACTCTGGTATAGAACCTGTTCTGTACATGGTCCCTGTCAACTAAACTAATAAATAAATTAATAAAATAATAAATTTTCCATCTCTCCCTGGTCTGCCAAAAGCTGATTAGCTCATTCAGGTGTCTGTTAGCTCTTGATTGGCTGAGCACACCTGAACAGCTTTTGGCAGAGCAGGGAGAGATGGAAAATGTGTATGTTTGGGGGGGCCCTGGATGAACAATACAGCTCACTCAAGATACCACATACAATCTGAAGGTCTGAAGGTTTTATTTTGGCATAAAATCAGCAAAATATGCTTTAAAATAGTTTTTAGGTCTCAGTGTAAAATGCAAAAAAAAAAAAAAAAATCTTGACTTTAAAAATATATACAGTATTATTAATTAACAGATCTTGAGTGAAAATTTGAACAAAATGCTTAAATCAGACATCCTTTATGTATAAACATTTTCCCGATTAAGGTAAGAACCTTATGTGATCTGTGATGGAATCTGTTCGAGATCTGGTGTGTTCAATTTAAAAAAAAAAAACCAAAAACAAAATCTGTGAACACTGAAAATGGTCTGATGGCATAACCTGCGAGAGTGATACAGGGGCATTACGGTATTTACATTGGTTAAAATGATTGTCAAATGTTTGTGAATCGAAATAAAATTAACCTAAATTTTAACTTGGTAACATACTTCAGCCAACAGACTGTTCAGTTTGTGGGACAAAATGCACCATCCCTTCTTCTAACAACTAAAACCAATTTTCTGACATGCCAGGCAGAAACACCATTATCTTTTTTAAATTTGTCTATTTTTGCACTATTTGGAAATTTGCACTATTTTATGCACATTCCTCAGTCATAGTTTTGTACTGAACTGTAAAAGTGTTTTCCTCTGCTTTGTATAATGCATTGACTAGATAGATAGATAGATAGATAGATAATGATAACATGATAACTCAGAAACAATAAAAGCTATCATCTTGTATCTCATCAAATTAAAAACACATATAATGAGGACAAACTCAAACATATCTGGTGAACTTTGATGGGCCAGATCAATTCTAAAAGGAACTTTGTTCTGTCAATATAATATCCCAGAGACATGTCTGCTCCCTGCTGGGTGGTTAGGGGATGCTGCGTGCATGATGGATTAGGAGCAGGTGGGGTTGACAATGAGACAGACATACAGACTTGCATTTCCACACAGAAATGCAGTAAATCAGCGAAGTAAACCATTACTTTGTGATTGTTTCACAATAGTTACGTTCTACACAGTAAAATAAGTTTACACCTCCACACAACCCTGCAGAAAAAATTTTGTATGAATGTAGCTGAAGCAGACTTCTTCCTTCTGTCTCTGTCTCCCTCAACATACAGTATGTGTAGTTTTGAAGTTACATGTAGCTTGAAATTAACTTATTTGTAATTTCATTTCATTTCCGTGGGCTAGGTCTGGTGGCCACAGAGGCCACTGCTGCTTGTGTTTAATAAAGCATTGAAAATGTTAAGCAAGATGCACATGGTAAGGTCAGGTCAGATCAGGGAGCATGCACTGGTGCTGCACATCACAACATCCACCACTCTACAGAACCGCCTTGGGTCTTGGATGGCAACCACTCAGGCAGAAATCCGGTCTATCCCCAAGTCTCACAAGTAACCATCTCTATCCTGCAGCCAGGTGAAGCATGGATGTCCTCTTGGCCTTCTCCTGCTGTCGGAGTCCTCAACATTGAAGTACCTGTGTGCTGGATCATGCACAAACAAACGTGCCACATGGCCAAAATATCATAGCTGATGTTCCCTCACAATGCAAGTGATACTTCTTATTTGATTCTCCTGAAGTAAACATCTGTTTGACAAAAAGTAATTCCAGCAGTACCCAAGGATCCTCCAAGGAGACCAAGCACAAAACACATCAAGACTTCACCTTAGGTCACAGGTCAGTGTCCAAGTCTCACAACCATACAGGAAGACAGGAAGCACCAGGACCCTAAATACTTGACCCTTTATTCACCTGCAAAGATATTGACATAACACAAACACCTCTGTCCAGGGACTTCGTGACTCTACAAGCTCATCCGAGGACCCAGACACATGAATGTCACTACCAGGACAAGTAAATCTCTCTCTACAAATTTGACACTTTGACCACATACAGATACACTTCTGGAGTCCACGAAGTCATTGAAAGCCTGGATCTTAGGCCTAGTCCACACGGCTGCGTTTTCATTGGGAGCACCGGCTTGAAATGAAAGCTTGAAAATATCTATGACCACATGAAGCAGTGTTCATGTCTTCTTCAGCATTTGTAATGCAGAGCAAACTGAAATGTTGCCAAGTGTTGCCATCGTGTGGCAGGAGGCTGATAGTGGTTTACACTAGGCCTGGGTCCACTCGATAGAAGCAGGATGTGCACCATGCTTACTGTGGTCCGTAGATATGCCAAGTGCAGATTATACAGTGCAATGTTTATCTTGAAACATGCTATTAAAATCAGCAACCATGTCAAAAGCACTCTGCCATTCCGAACCTGTGGAAATGTGTGCTCTTCTTCTACGCTTCACAAACAGCGACAAGACATACCGCTGCTTCCTTCTGCTGGATGTTAGTGTTACTGCACCGTTTCCCAAAAAAACATGAATTCACTGTCCACACACAGAAACAACTCTGCCATTTTCGTTTTGATTCACTCTGGAGGTCGTTTTCGAACAGTGCCATTTTTGGTTGGGGAAAACGAAGGATTAATGTGGATGAAAGGTAAAACTGATACATAATTAGCTGTTTTCCTATGAAAATGTAGCTGTGTGGACAAGGCCTTAGTTTTGATCCAGCACAATTGTAAACCCAGGCACTCAGACCCCGCACTCAGCTTCATTAAGTGCTGCAATCTGGTATCCATTGATTCCACAAAGATCACAGCATCATCCACGAGGTCAAATAGAAGTAACTACTATAAAGGCCCCGAGTCCCATTAGAACAAATACCTGGGATCAAACCCCCATCTAAATATTGGTAGTTCATCTGACAGGCACAGACAGAATTAAAATACCCCTGTAGCTGATGTAATCCAGGCAATCAGCCCTTTCTACCCTTTCCTTTCTGGAGTGGGACAACAAGTTCTTTCTTCCAGTCCACAGGGATGATACCTGTCTTCCAGAATGAGACAAAAATTGTCTGTAATGCCAGGAGAACAGCATCTCCATCCACCTGGAGGAGTTCAGCTCAAATACTGCAGATCCCTGGAGCTTTCCACTTCTTCAACTGTTTCACTGCCTTTGCGATCTCATCAACATTTGGTGGTTCACAGTTT
>OMMV01100882.1:0-10620 GCA_900302635.1 Chatrabus melanurus
TCTTCTATTCCCTTTTGATTTTTCTTCCTCTCTCTTCATAACCCGGCTTCTGTCATCTCCCGCCGTACCTACAGTATCTACTGCAACAGAGCTAAGGGGTGGAGTCAAGCTGTGAAGTTGGACCTGCATCAAGAAAATAACAGCATTTATAGGATAAATCCACCCTAAAGCACTTTAAGCCATTAAGGAAGCTCAACCGGTGATGCATTACATTTCAGGGCTTATTTTGCGGTTTGGCGGTACATGTTTCCTTTTTTGGCAAAATTTAATGCGACCACATGTTGATATATTTGCAGTATAGTTACACTGAAATCTGGAAGGAGTTTTCTATCTGCAGCATCAGCAGTAAATGTTAGCTTTTGGTGTCTGTCACAATGACAGAGCTTTTGTGTGCAGCTGCTGTTTTCACAGCGTTCAACAGTGAAGATGGAGAAATGCATCACAGGTGATCCCAGGAGACCACAGTGGATTGCAGCTGCATGAAATGCTGAATTTGAACAAAGAGGTCCGTCCTCATAGATATGCACCAGTGTCCACGAACAGGTCCAGTCGCTATACATCATCTGCTGCCAACATGCTGACCTTTGTGAGCAGCAGGTTTCCCATATTAAGACGGAATTGTGCAAAATCAGCTTTTATCTACCGTCTGCATTTAATTACGTTAAACATCTCCAACGTCCTATACATCTATGAGCGAGCATGTAGAACCACTACTGGTAGGAGATTTGGGGCCTGAAACAGCTCACTTTGGATTTTTGTGACATGTGACAAGTCTATATCATAGCTCTGTGAGACACACCCAATACACCAGTCTACAAATTTTAATATTTGCTTTTAAGACCTTTATTAGCTTGTTGGAAAAAGGTGCATAATATGACCTCTGAGATGGAAAAGGATCAAATCTGTTTGTTGGATTGCTAGCAGGATCACAATAATGGGCAGGTCTGGCAGCATGTGCTGGTGCCATGTGACGCCACATCCACCACACTACGGAACTGCCTTGGCTCCTGGATGGCAACCACCCAGGTAGACAACCAATCCATGACCATCTCTCGAAAGTAACCATCTATCTGCCACAGCCAGGTGAAACGTGGGCAACTCCTTGTCCTTCTCCAGCTGCTGGGGCCCTCAACACTGAGGCACCTATGTGCTGGATAATACCCAACGAAACACGCCACACGGTCAAAGTATCGTAGCTGGCATTCCCTCACAATGCAAGTGATACTACTCATCGAAGTCTCCCTAAGTAACCACTCAGTTGACGCAAAGTCATTCCAGTTGTACTCAAGTATTCTCCAAAAAGACAGAGTACCAAAGATATCCAGTTGTTGCCTGATGACACTGGCCAGCATCCAAGTCTCACAACCATACAGTAGGACCAGGACCCTAATGACCTTCATTCTTCTGCAAAGGTATCGGCATCGCCAAATAAGGCTGTCTAGGGACCTCATGAGTCCATAAGCTCTTCCCAGGCATCTCTGAATCTCAAAGCCAGAGGTTCTGGTGACATGATAATAGAAAACCGAATCTCATGACAAGTTTTGACACTTTCTCCACATACAGATACACTTCTGATGACTGATTACAGTAAGTCATTGAATGCCTGACACCCAGACACTCCGCCTCCTCACTCAGCTTTTCATGTGCCGCAATCAGGGCATCCATTGATTCCACAGAGATCACAACATTGTCTGCAAAGTCAAGGTTGGCAAACCTTTCCTTGAACAACAAAGTCAACTAAGCCGCTGGTTTCTACAACCCTACCAACAACCAGTCCATGCAAGTACTGAACAGCGTAGGAAGTAGAATACATCCCTGATGACCAGCAGAATTCACTGGGAACAGGTTAGAGACTCTGTCCCGCTCTGCACAACACTCATGTGTATAGGCTAGCTATGATGTCCAGCAATTGATTGGGGATCCCACAAATTTTCAGAATGTCCCACCAAGCAACCTCGTCAATTGAATCAAACACTTGGTGAAAATTAACATAGGCTGCAAGTCAGTACTGTCGATATTCCTGTTTGCATTCAGTGAGTACTCACAGAGCTAGGATGCGGTCGATGGTTGATGTCTTATTGTGAAGGAAAATTGGAAAACAATTTTGTTACATTACGAGACAGTTGGCGAAGCTTCCCTCAGTCCACCTGATTTTGAGGGTTTGTTATGAAGATGGCCAGGTGATAAAATCCATCTTTTTATTTCAGTGCTGATTTTGCCTACATGGTGCATAATACTAATATACTAGTACGTCATAATTGACTGCCTGGGTGGTTGCCATCCAGGACCCAAGGCGGTTTCGTGGTGTTGTGGACGTGGCGAAGCACGGCACCAGCGCATGCTCCCAGACTTGACATGTGGCATTCACAGAAACACTAAATCAGACGTTTGTAGGGGACCTGCAGTTCATTTTGCTCTTGGACCTTCCAAAGCAATTAATCTGGCCACAGCTCAGATGATGCAAAATTATCATGTGACACAACATAATGTACTGAAAAACACTGGGTATTACAGACAGTGCTGGTTAACATGGTATTAAATGAGCATCTTTACTCTGAAGGGTAAATTGCAAAGTAGCTTGTCCTTAAGAAAGCTTGCCTTTAAAGATATGACTGTGATGTTTCCCTTTCCTTGACAACCGAACTTCAGTAGCAATGTTTGGTATCAAGAGCGTAAAACACAGCAGAAAAAACAAATCAGCACTGTCCAGAATCAACATTCATGGGAAGATTTGCCGTGTTTTTCACACAGAAGACAGCAGATCAAAAGGAAAATAGTAGAACACTTCATATCAGAGCGCCACACCATCATTAAATAGGACTTAAAAGTTACAGTTACCTTTAAAGGACACATACTGTACATACAGTTTGGGATTAAAGGGTACTTTTCCACTGACTCATATTTTTGGTACTCCAAACCAGAACTTGTGGTTTTACATTGGCCAAGGGCACATTTCTGTTTCCAGTTCCGTTTTCTGGTCCCTGTTTGTGATGTAGTACTTGCAAGACCAAACAGGAATCTAAGGGTCGGGTTACTGCAACACTAATCCATAAAGGAAATGTTGAATAAACTGACGACACGGTACAATGTTGAGGTACAAGCCCTTATTGTAATTTGTTCAGAGGACGACCTGCAGCATGAACTGGATGGCAGGAAAAGGAACGAGAAGTCGCTCAGGAAGATATTGCTGAATGTGAGGGAACTAGCCGTGTGAAGCTCCAAAACAAAAGAAACTAAAACAGAAATACAAAATAATTCAGGGCCACAATAATCAAACCAACTGGTGTGAGCTGGAAGACCAGTCGCTGGTATGACCTCCTGAACATGTCCCGCAGCATGGAGAATGTTGGAGATTTGCAAACATTGGACCTGCAGCAGCTGCATTCGACTCCTAGCAGAGCAGATATGTGTCAAGTATCACTACGATTGTGCGTTTTATGGTAAAAGCACAAACTGTTGCACAGATATTGTTTGATATATAATCAAAAAATAGATATCATGCTATGCTCAATTTTTAAAATGTTTTTTCTTTATCAACATAATTGTGGTTGGAATGGATTCAGTGTCAGAAAACAGAAAATGACACTTCATTTGTGTCTGTATGACATATGAAGTGTTGTTTTCTATGTAAAATTTAAAAAAAAATTGAACTTGGCATGATATCTAAATTTTTTTTTAAATTATATATCAAACAATGTCTGTGCAAAATTTGATGCTTTTACCAGAAAATGCACAATCGTTTCACATATCTGCCCCGCTATCCGTGCAGGAGAATACATCGCTGCTGGACGAGGATGACAGAGAAACAATTTGATCTGGTTTTTTGATGATGTTGATTCAACAGTAACCTTTAAATGTCGTCCTTTACCAAAGTGTGGTGTAATGTAGTGCAATTTCCACTGAAGCTTCAAACTAATTTCTATTGCAAGTCCCACTAGGGTCTAATTCTTGTTTCTAATTCTAGTTCCTGTTGTAGAAAAGTGCGGCATCATAACAAACAATTAATCTCTTATGGGTTTCTGTTTAAATGCATTGTTGTAGCGTTTCAGTGCAATAAAAAGTGCTGTGATTTGAAAATGTTTTCTGTTGGGCGAAAAAACTGACCATGAACCTCTGTTGTCAGTTCTTCACAAAGCATGTAGAGAAGCGAGTCGAGAACCAGTCGCAGTTGAGAACCAGTTCCAAAATTTTTAATCCATCGTATGGTTCAGATTTGATAAATTTCTCTCATCAATGCATGTCTTTTTTCTGACAGACCTGCGTTGTGAAAATTAATGCTTTGCGACAACTTGACGTCAAACTCTGCATCGAGCAACAAGGAAAACGGCTGCATTGATGCTGGAAACGTGTAGGTCTCCATTTTTCCACAAAGAAAACTGATAAAGAATCGGGCCATTAAACAGAATCGGTAATAGCATTGATAGAAAAAAAATCGTATCAATTCCCATCCTTAAAAGCATGTGAACGCACCACCACGAAACATTTTCAGATTCATCTGTGGTTTTCGTTGCTGGATGGATTTAAGCTCCAGTAGGAAAACTAACATCTCTCATTCCATAGTGCACAGTTTAGGAATAAAAAAAAACTCCCACTATCATGTTCCTGAGATATCCTGCTGTTTACATACAAACACACAACAGTATAAATACAAGATATGTTACAGATCAAGACATCATCGATGCCTTCAATGTCTTTTCACAAACACTGACACAGTAACGTGAAAGTCCTGACTTTCTGCAAAAGCTCACATTTTACTTTTTCAGTACAAGAAGTAAAACAATGAGGCAAAAGGTGAAGGAGTCACATTTAGCTGCAGATGTTAAGTCATGTATCATGATGCCCGCTTTGATTTTCTTTTCTGCATGTTATTTTACGGCGATGTGCAATATGAGGGTTTCGCCACACAAATTGCCTCATTCTTTATTAAACCCCCGAGCCAAACGCTGAAGCTGTTTTTCCAGGGGCCTCTATTTACAACGAATTACGCCTCTGAAGCCCCGACACACTCCCAGTTGATCTCAATACTTCCTGATAAAATGTTCAATAAGCCGTCGTTGCCAGGCAACAAATGCGATTCTGGCGGCATTGGCGGAGCAGAGTTTTGTCGAAGAGTGAGAACTGAACGCTCAGAGGGTTAAAACTGTCGCAAACCTCTCAATGTCAAAATGTTCATAAATAAAAGACTTTAGGGCGTCACATTCGACGGCGTGAGGCAAAGAGCACTGAGCCGGACACGCCGCAGTTAAACGCGGTCACTTTTGTTATTGTTCAGCATAGCTAGCAGCAGACGACAAATAAAACATCCAATCAATGCCACAAAGTGATAATCCTTTGTGAGTGAAGACGCGTGACCAGAGAGGAAAGCCTGCTGCTGTTTCACAGCTGGTAATCTGCTCAGCGCTGAGATAAAAGATTTCCCAGTTGCTTCTCAGCTAGCGCGCCCTGGAGTGAGATCAGGCCTTCTTGATATATTTTGCTATACCGAGAACAGCAAGACCAAAATCACATTATGAGTAAGTAAGCTAATAAAACATGAAAAAATAAAAGACCAGTTTCCGTCCGGACCTCCAGCTATTTGCATTTTGCTAGATTTCCTTTTTGGATATTTTTCAGGGACTAAGGAATCGACCTGTTTTTACCGTCTTCAATACCCTGCTGAGAGCTGTGCTGTGTGTGTCAAGTCCCATAATTTTAAAAATAAATTGCTCCATCTGAAACTTTTGCACAATGTAGGTCATGGCTCAGTCCTCAGTCATGATTGGTTGGATTCAGGTGCAGAGATGGATTTCAAAATCTTGTCAGGAATTCCTACCTTTGAATAGGAGTGCAACAATAAACTGTGAAACAAAAAAAAAATGTACCTAACCGTGTGATGTGTACCATTAAAAAAAACATGAAGTTTGCAACACTGACTGTGAATTATATTCAGAGAGTTCATCTGCAAAACCCTCAAAGTCCATTTTTGTTAAATGCAATTTAAAATGGGAATTTAAAGGAAAACACATTAGAAAATCCACAGATTTCCATAAATAAAATGAAAATCGTATGTTCAGTTTCGTTAATATTTTGCACACTGATAGTTACTGAAGAAGCCAAGTGCATGTTGGCCTCAACTAAAAATTTGAGAGGGTCTTGCATCTGAACTCTTCATTCTCAAGTTCAGATGTTTGTTTTTATGTGATTATGCAAAATGCAATGAAAAAAAACTTCAGAACGTTCAGAATGTGGAAACTGTTGATCCTAAAGCCAGTTGTTGAAAATTTCAAGAGACATTATTCCATCTTTTTAATTTTGTGTCAGTCTTTTGCTCTGTACCCACATATATTGTACCATGAGTTGAACCGTCCCGTGATCTTCAGACTGTGAGTCGTACCAAACCGTGAGGGGGGGGGGGGGGTGTACTGTTGCACCCCTACCTTTGAGGGATATGGTCATTTTTCAACAAAGTGACCATCATCTGTCATAATATGCATCAAAGCTATTTACCTCTGATTAAACTTTTGAACATTTTTGCACAAAGTGGGCTGCATCAGCATCTTGGCTCAGCCTGTTAAGTTATTTCTTGTCAATTATCTTGATTTTTACAATTTTTAAGAAACTCCTTCGCCAAGAGAGATGGGGGCATTTTCAACATTTTGTCTCCTATCTCTACTGACTAATGTCACCCCGTCTCAGCCCCAAGGTGTCACATCACGACATTTATCAGAGTCAGAAAGTCGGCACAGTGATGCCGAAGGTATCCTTCTGTATTTCTGTGCCACACACAGCAGACTTTAGCATTTAGTAGTTTTTCACATTGACAGAATGTTTTGTGAACATCACTAAAACTAACGTTAACTGAATCCTATGTTTAACCTTTAACCCAACAGTGGTAAAAGAAGTACAGTAGCACAGTATTACCTTAGAGTTCTACCAACGATAAGGTGAACCAACACGGTGGTACAGCTCTGACAAACAAAAAGCTCTGACACTATCGATCTGATGCTCATCACTATTTGAGGCTTAATCCTGAATTTACTTTGATTGATGTTTGCTAAATTGTTTCAATATGTCTTGTCCGATTTGATCCACAGTGACATTTCAAACCAGGGAACTCAATGGTGAGGACGAAGGTCTAAAATCACTAATTGAGAAATGAAAGTTTTTCAGGAAATTACCGCCTTTCTGGGTTTGGAGCATAGCGCTAGTTATACGGGACACTGTTAACATGGTATGTTTGATTATTGATGGGCTATATTTAATCGTGGATCACACCAATGTTAGTAATAACAATAGCATTGACTGGGGATGTGCCTTATTGTATCCTCATCGACATACCGGAAGAATATCTCGCCACGATAAGAATTTCTTATCCCGCGAAATTAATGATATAGTTGATGACGCGTTTACATATGCGCTACGTTTGGGCAGCTCACATGCAGGACGACAACAAGCATGACGCAGGGCAGAGTTAAAACCTTTGGCAATGAAGAAGAGTGACGCCGGTCATACACTACATAATGACGCAAAGCGATACTGCCGTGTCTCAAACACATCAACGTAATGCAGATTTGTATTGTAGAAAAACTGCAGAATAACAGCGTACATGTGATGGTGTGCACCACCGTAGTCGGCAGCAGAGGAGGAGGGCGGGAGCTGCAGAACCAGTGAGGTCCCATCTATGGTCCAGGCAAAGCCAAAGCGTGATCGAGAAGAAGAAGAAATATATATATGAAGCCATATTTTACTCTAGAGCACTCGACATGCTACTGTGTGTGCACAAGATACAATTTATTTGCATGTTTTGATGAATCTGATTTGATTAGTTGGTGCGCTGTGCCATGTTGAGAGCAGCAAATTGAGAGCGACGCTGAGTGACAGATGTTATTTTGTGTGTCATAGCAAACACAAAAATACATTTATTGAGCACATAATAGTTTTTCTTTGCTCAGTTAGCTAAGTCCATGCAGACCAAATGTGCGCAAATTAATTAAAATGTGTAAATGGATTCTGTAACGTGCACACTCAATAGCATTTCAAATGCTACGATTTGTTTTTTCTGGTTTCGGGACTCAGCGGGTGTGCTGTGGACACCTTCATGTGCGCATCTTAAGTACGGGCCTTTGATGGCATGGAGTTTTTTTCTTTCTTTCGGCTGCTCCTGTTCGGGGGGTTTTAACAGTGGAAACATGCGTCTCCATGTCACACAAATTCTTTATGGAAGTCGGGTGGACTTTGGTGAGGGTGAGTGTGGTGAATGGTGTTATTTTCATGTCGTCATTGATATCATTATCGTTATGAAAAATCATGCTATAATTTTAAGTCTATATTGCACAACCCTAATAGTGACACTATCTCGGTTCATGAGCACAGAAGATTACACTAATGGTAGCATCAAACATGTTTAGCCTTTTCTTTAACCCTCACCAGTACACCTGGGGTCCAAGCAAACCCCAGGGGTATATTTTTTGATATATTTTCTGGACTGTTATACTTATTAAGCTGAAATTTTATGTAATTGTCACCTATACAGTTATCTTCAGTTTCACTTATTTTGATCCAGTTTGATTAAATACTGTGGGCTCCATAATAATTTTTCTAATGGGATCCGCTCATGTTTTAAAAAGAGAAAAAAATTCTCAAAAGTCTTTCAAAATGAAATGCGGTTTATCAGCCAGACACTCAAAAGTCTCTTTTCAAAAGAGTTGCAAAGTGACCCTATCTAGTTATGTTACAGATATCTGCAAGACTGGCGTCAATAAAAACATGTTAACAGAACTAAACAAGAAGAAGTTCTGCAGGTATACAGATTAGTACGTTTCACGACGTGTACTGGTGAGGGTTAATATGGTTGTCAATAGTCCAACACACCATGTCACCATAACAGCATCTGGTGTAAATAGACGCACATCCAGAAAACTTTCCTCTGTGCCGATTGTTAAACGGTTTATAGGTCACGTCACGTCATTCCACCTACACGCTGCTGACAAAATGGCTTTAATCGATGTTATCAACCAGGAAATGTGACTGTTATCACGGGTTGTGGAAACAATGACATGTCTGGAGGCCGCCGAATTAAAAGATGAACTGATACAAAGAGACCAGCCTGCTGTAGCGCCACAACCACCAGCTGGACGGCAGCCATACAATTTGCATCATGTGTGGACACAAATTGAACACGTTACATTTCTGGTTTGTTCATTTTGTGTTGTTGAATGAGTGTCAGTTTAATTTTGGCAGCCAAATTACGAGAACATTTCTTTGGATGAGACACCTGTACTATTTTTCAGACCACGTGGCGTGTTGACAGGTGCGTTTCAGCAGCCGGCAATAAGCGAAGAGTCTCTAAAGAAGATTTTCTTCAACATTATGTTGCTATGGTCAAACATTTCTTCACCAGATTTTCTTCCTCCTGCCTGATTCATTATTGGATGTCGCCTGTGCCGATTGTAAAAACTTCATCCATTCTGAATTAAGTGTCGACTGTTTAAGTAGGCCAGGCGCTGAAAGCTCTGCGTGGAAGAATTGATCTTTTATGGCTGCATGGAAAGTACAAAAAAAAAAAAAAAAAATTTGTCTACATTTCACAGCACTTCAAAGTTTGCTCCACTGACGACTTATCCAGATGAAGATAATCATTGAGAGCGAAGAATTCACAAACACACCAGCGACAATTAATTGTTCAATGCTGCCGGCGAAGCAAGAACTCAAATGGGAAATAAATATTTCATATCATAATATGTACAGACTCTTCAATATGAAGATAGATCCCAAAACTCCCATTTAACTGTTGGTGGCGAGCGTAATTTGCACCAACAGGAGTCATCGAAAACAAACCTCACGGGTAATAACGTGACCTGGTTTGTATTTTCTCGTATAGGTCAGATATGTTCCTCTTCACAGCATTTGAACCAAACAGTCAAGGCTGGTTAAACTGGCCTGTGCTTTCCAGTGATGGAATTTATCTTGCAGGCCGGACTTTTTGTTTTTTGGAATTCCTTTGGAGATGCGTTAGGTCGGCGAAGTGAAGGAGGACCGGGTGATTGCTGTGGCCATGCAGACACAACAGAGACCACAGTGATTGTTAAAGTGAAGTATGTCCTAAAGTGGCAAACTGCAGTGTAAAACAGAAGTGGTTTGATGAGGGGACAGACTGCTCGCTCACAGACTGTACACCGGATAGAATGTTTCATATCGCCGATGCTCGGCGGTCACACGGATTCGGTAGGAGACTGGTCGTCAATGTGGTGTCTCATCGTTTGAACACTGGTCAGGATTTTCTTCTGGTGTCCGGCTAAGGACACGCCGATCCTCTGCAGGTCTCTGGGAAAACACAAAGACATTCAGATGTGACATTAGGTGGGCATCTTAAACATTTAAAGGTGTAGTCCCTTTTGATTTTTTACTATGTAAATCATTAAAAGGATGTTCTCTGGCAGCGGTGTCATTTTGTTCCCCAGTATTCAAATGAAAGATTCACAATCTTATATCATCATATTGGTGATATCTTATATCACCAATACGATCACAATTCGCCTTGTCTGGAAACAATTTAGAATTTTGACCCACATGGGTTAAAATACAGCAACAAAATGCCATGACACACTTTCTGTGATGACATCATAGATGACGTGGGGGGGG